>QDEB01118648.1:0-17140 GCA_004193795.1 Asbolus verrucosus | reverse complement strand
GAAAATTTCGTTACAATCGTTGTGGAAATAGCGTCAGTAAATGGGAAACGGTTTCAGGTGACCGGGTATACAAGAGGAAGGTCTAATAAATAAAATATTGTGGTTGGATGAGAATTGGTTTTATAGTAACGGTATTGTAAACAGACACGGCAGTCAGCACATTTGTGGTGTGAAATGGAACTAAATTTTTATATAGTAAACTGGAAATACAACATTATTGCTTGTTGACACATCAAAATATCTTTAAAATATGGCGCTATTATACAGTAACAAGATGGTGCATCTTCTCATAATGCTCTTCGATTTAGCTAATTCGGTGAAACTGAAAAGATAAGTTCTGATTCGGTGCACTTAAGTCATTTAAGGATTTTTTTTTTAAGTACTGGAACCCCTTATAAAATAAATGATGTTAGAAAAATGAAATTTTGATTAATCTGACGTTAACTTAACAAAACGAAAAATAACAAAAAATGTCTTTTCACCGAAAATGCGTTTTACATAATTTGAAATTTACAAACAAATCAAAATTTCAATAATATTTATTCCGGTTGAACGAACTTGTAGAGAAATCAGTAAATTTTGAAATATCCTTTTTCAGCGGCAAACGCTATTACACAATGAAAAAATAAGTAAATAAAAAATAAGAAATACAATGGAATTATACACTTCAGAAGCAACCACAGTGAAAGAAACAATGGAGAGAAAATTTCGGAATTTGGAAATTTTAATATTTCTTATTTCTTATTCGTGAATTATTTCATTCCATAACCACCATTCCATACGCAGTTTTCACACTATATTACTCTGATAAAACCCCGGATTCCTATGTGATATCATTTTTTGACATTTACAAATAAAATTTAGATCCCGCTTTAGAGAAGTTATGCCAGTAAAAAGTAAAATTATAGAAAGACGCAGATAACTATGTAACATACTAACACAATATCATAATAAAGATTACTAGTGTAGGATTTTCAAAAATTTTTTATTAATTTTAAAAAATAATCAAAAATTTAAAAACTTTATTCGCACACTTCATAAATAAAGAAAAACCTTTGATTCTTAACAATACTTTCGTCGATTCTTTAAGGCAATAGTTAAATTTGTATTCGCTAAAATAGGTTCCTAAAATATCATATTTCAAGGTCCATTGCCGTAAGCAAAAATTAGGACAATTATCAGATAAAACTCCGAAGCACGAATGATGAATGCCCGAAAGCTTCAGACTGAGTGTCTAAATTAGATTCGGAAGACCACCAGACAAAACACTTTTTGCGAAATACGACATCTTTAAGAGCAAATAATTTTTCCAAATGTTTTCAAAAATTTTCGTCATGGTTTTGGTAACATATGACAATTTGATGAACACAAAAAGAAATATTGAACAAAACCATTTAAAATTCTTTTAACGCAAACCGAACACGGAAATTGAAGTTTGCAGCATAGATTTGGAATAATAAACAACACCGGGCCATTTGAGCTGCAGTTTTATGTCTACATTTCCCTGTTGAAAGTTATGCCTGAAGTCGCAAATCATGTTAATTGTGTAAAACGTAGCACAAGTTACGTTATATTGAATGTTTCTGAATTTTGTAACTAATGTGAAAAAAACGTACCTGAACTATAATCCAAATCAAGTTTTTTATTGAACTGTAATAAAATTTAAGAAAAAATTGCTTTTTTTGTTCACTGCTTTCGATGTAGGCTATTCTCTATTCTATTCTAGTTTTCAACAACTCCAGTTTACACTTAGTAATTAAGAAATAACCAGATACACTGTAAAAGAAAGCATTAAAAAGCAAAAAAAATCATTAGCGAGTACTGTGACAGAAAAAACTAAAAATTAATTTCAAAAGATCTACCAGAACTGTTGCTAATAAAATTCCATTTTAAACCACTCCAATAACTGTTGCATAACCCCAATGTATACTCTTAATTCAATATTTAATTTGTTAAACTGGCAAAAAACACGCGCTACTGAAAAAATGTTTAAGGTCATCTGGTAATTTCGGCGTGGAATTGGCGATTCAAACCGTGGAAATAAAACTCAGAATTTTGATATATCATATCAAGAAGTTATCCTCACACGCCTGTTGTTCGCTCGTGGAAATCCGGTTGAAACCGCATTTTCTTAAAGAAACATAATGGAATATTTAAATTTACTTATTTTCTTGCTTTTGTTATTTTTTGTGTTTGTTTTTTCTATTTTTATACTCAATAACATCTACTTTTAGCACTGGAACCGTTTTTCGCCTTAAGCTTTATCACTTTTTACCCACCGATAGTTGTTTCCATCGTTGTCGATACCTCGCGTATGTTTTAATCGATAATTGCGTGTTCAGCGCGGTTCTTCGATTGGAGTTTTGTATCGTCGGTTAATTACGAATGTCAAACAGAAAAAAATAATGACTATTGGCGTCATTTAAATAGGAAAGCCTTGGACCCGATGAAAAAAAGGCACAAGTAAAACGAGTTTCTACGGCGATAAATTAGTGGTAAATACATTAATAATTGTTATCACCCCATTTACAGATGCATAATAGGTAATTACGATATCAGAAACAATTAAATTGCATTAGACAAAAACCGGGGCCGTAATAGTGTCATCTAATTGCATAATAGCATAATTTATGCATCATTTGTCCTATGGCGGTTTTTTCCTCCGATGTTTGTCTCTGTTCAATATTTAGCTTGAAACTAGTCTCTACTGCGCCTCGGCAAAAGCTCCGCTGAAACTTTGACTTCCAGCTTGATCGATCATTAAAGTTACTCACAATGATGCTTCCCTTCAGATCGGCGCAACATCACGAGACGGCGAGCGGAGGAAGACGTCATTAGCGATGTCCTGTACTTAAGTCTTTATTAAACAACAATTTTTCTTGGAGATACACTGTATTTAACAAATGAAGTTAACCCGACAAGACAAACAAATTATGTAACACTAAAAATACAGTAATTTGAAGAGTCAAGGTCGTTTTTACCATATGTTTATCAAGACAATAAGAAACTAATGGACGATAATGTCCCTCCGGTTCGACATTTTGTCATGCAAACCGAGACGATGTTGCAGCGATAGCAGGACGACATGACGGAATCTTTCCTTCAACAACGAAACGTCGAGCACCGTACTTGGCGAGATAATGAAGTATCTATGAAATAAATAAACAAAATCGACATGATAATCGAAAGAAGGACCTTGATGGCCGCTATTTTTAGACGTAATTCGTCCGCACTTAAGCCGAGTGTTTTCTTGGCAATTTTTTCATTATTTGCGAGACTGTTGCTCTTTGAGCGATGGGAAATCGCACAATTACCATCGGCTTTCGTAGCTGCGTTATTTCATCACCGTCACGTGAGAACTGCGATGTCTTCCAGTAAAATCGTTTATAAATAAAATTCTCGGTTTTGCAACGATTTTACAGTTATTGGTAATGACCGATTTTAATTCAGCCATGACTGAGCGATTTTTTCCCGAACCGTAATAAACACAATTACAGTTAGAGCTTGCGAGAGTTTCAGCCGGATTTTTTCAGTTTTTTAAGGGTTATGTTGCAATCGTCCGTTTCAATTAAAGCTGTAAAGGATATCCGTTTTGTGTCTTTTTTGTTTATAATATGCAGGCGTCCATTTATTAATGAAATAAAACGGAAAGGAAATCGCCGGTTTCATTTCAAACACACATTGACCATCAAAACACAAAAACAATAAACAAAGAACAATTATAAACATCCAAGACGGACGCTGTTATTCAAACATGGGAACTCTTTGTAAATTGAAAATTAACCTAAAATTGTAGTAAAAATTAAAATAAACATCTTGCATGTTAAAACAAACAAAAAATTACATGTAACAAAATTGACTTAAGGATTTTTTTTTATATTAATTACTCATTATAATTATGTTAATCTTAAGCGTATCGTGATAATATGAGATCTTTGAACTGAGATAATTTCATTATTCAACACAAAAATGTGTCGCTTACGTTCAGAAGCAAAACTGACAAGGGAAATTAAACAAAACCGTCTTGGGGAGAGTATTACTTTTAAAATGATAAAGATAATAAAAAATGCGTTTTAAAAAACTAGATCAAGAACATTTTGAAATAATCGATGCATATCAGTTTTGATCAGAATCTGTTTTAACAACCAGTTTGTTTTCTTTTGGAAAAATTTATATCTAATTTTTCACTGTTATTCAGCTACTTAGTTTTGTTTATTTGTATTTCAACATTTTTGTGATGATAAGATATCGATTGTGTATTATATAAATATGTTATTAAAAAATAAATCCCAGTTCGACATCTTCTCATTCTTCCTTTTATTCCAAATTGTCTTCTCCCAATTTTCATTCGATTTTTATCTTTTTTTCCATTCTACATTTTTCTGCCATTCTAAATTGATTTTGAGTCTCCATTTTTATTTGTGCCTTCTATTTCTTCTTAGTTATATTATTCTCATTTGCTTCTTTACAATTGTTCTTCTCTTTCATATTAGTTTTATCTTCTTTTTCCCAGACCTATTATCTTGAGTCCTCTTGTTCCTTGATGTAATAATTTTTGGTCTTCTTTGAACACGGGTCCCAACTAAAATAACTTCGAAATGGAACCAGTTTTAACCGAATTAGGATGAAATGTGTATATAAAACAATCTAACTTTGTTTGAGACCTCCATTAAAGAAAAACTTTAAAGATTAAAGTTGGTCAAGATGTTGTCGATGTAGTCACAACTGTTGGCCATTAAAAGCATTGAGTTTTGTGCACAATGCATTGACGAGTCCATGTGTTAAGTGACGGAATTTCGACGAAGAAAATTTAGAAAAATCTTAATTAGTCATCGCTATTTCGTGATTTCATTGTTTTCGGATTTAGCTGAACACACCCTGTTTCATACGAGTCTGCAGAGTCACCTTCCCAGGCCGCTATCTTTCCACAAATCACATACCATACTTTGAAACAACGGATTTAACAACCTGGGGACATCTAGCGTAAATAATCTCCTTCTCCTGTGATTTATATTTCATAAAATTTAACAATACAGTCATAATTATTATTGGTGGCAAAATTTTACGGCGATTACAGAGTGCAGACTTTCTCTAACCGTCAATAAAAGGACTTTGAGGCAGGTACGTTACAATGCCTTCGGCCACTCACAACTGTCTTTTATGATTCGTAAACATTTGCTGGAGATCCTAACGGTCTCTGTACGAGCACTTTCCATAATGTTTGTAATTTGTTTTTACTCTTTTAACACAAAGAATTTCATGTTGGAAATGATCGATTTCGATTTTAGAACCAGACATGTCATCCCACTGATGTTGAATTAGCGTGGACTCCACCTGAAATACTGATCCCCCACGCCATTCCAGGTTATAAGCTGAAAAGAGGAGTTCGTAAATTTATTTTATATTCTCCATAAATTATACTCAGTCTTCCACCAGATAACGGGCGTACTTGTGGGTTAAGCTCGAAAATGATGGTCAGATATACGACATTTCGGTCACTGTGAAGGTATCTTCGGGGATTATTTTTCTTGGAGGTGTTATCTTTAAGGGTGTAATATTTACAGATTTATTTAACCTGTCTCTTTCCTACACACATAAACCACCATGTCAGACATTAATTCGCACATTTCAGTTTCAAATTGCAGTTTTAATTGGAGGCACCATACTGAGAATTAGCATGAAAATGAGTTTTTATTTACTTATTAATTTAAAATTAATTAACAATAATAAGTTTTATAAGGTGTCTTGAAATTCATTATTGACCGTTAATTTAACCTCGTAAATTTGGCCTCTTAGACATTGTGTTTATGGAGAATTCAGCCACCTACTTAACCACAGATTTTAAAACTTAACTCTCAACTCCGTGAAACATTTTGAAATGAATGTTAATGTCAATTTAATGACTTGGTAACCAGATGCCATAAATATCCGACGATAGCATCTTCTAAACATTAACTCCCTAAAAGGTAGAACTGAAGTCGGATTAAATACAACCGAGGAGCAGCGATTCCTCGAAATCGGTTCTTCACTATTTTCGGCCGGTGAAGAAATTTGATTAATTGAGCATTTGGAAAGTTGAGACCAAATTACGGGTCAGAAACTTATTACTCAGCAATTACTCAATGAAAAGGAAAGTTAAGTTCCTTCAAAATTTCCAAGTAATTTTACTCACCGCAAAAATCTTTGGATTATTTATTATGAATTAAATTGCAATCAACTATTTACCTGTTACAAATATCACCTGTCGAAGTATGACATATTCATATTGGAATTGACAATTAATAATAATTTGCGCCTACGACGACATTAACGAGTTCATATTTATTTCGTTATAAAAAAATCGCATACGCAGTTGCTGTAATATGTTATTTACCATTTTTTTTCTTTATTTAATTATTTTAGGGGCCCAGCCGGAAATGAACCTACTTCATGGAGTAAACATTGACTGTCAAGATCAGTCTAATAAAATCGGCCAATCTTGAACTATTCGAATTGTCACAGCAAAAAGTTGTTTGATAAAATCGCGACATAAATGTCAGTTATTTCGACATCGCAACGATCTTTTCGAAAATGTTAAGCCTCTTGGCCTTGCCAGAAGTGAACCCTGGGAGAAATTGTAACGTTATTAATTCACCAACGAAAAAGCGAATTAAAGCAGCTGGCCACGTGATAATTATTTGAAGAAAACAATGATTCCGAACCACTTCGTGTGGCCATGATTGCGTGAATTTCACCTAATTAATACAAACAACTCGACTTAAAAAGTTACAACATGCATAATTAATAAGTCGCGGAATAATTTAGGGGGCGAATTTCGGTTTGCAGTCGTCGATCTGCCGGCGGAAGATCTGCCATTTTGCCTCGGCGGATTAACGAAGAGTATTTACGACCGATCGGCCCTCCCACTTTTGATTTATTGCGTCGTAAACGAAGGACCAAAACGGCGTTTTCGCTGTCGGTACCTTCGTGACGTGCGCCTTTACGCAATACGTTTTTACGGTGGAAAACCGATGAAGAAGTCCAGAGGCGGCGAGTCTGCGGGTTAAATGACATCGAATGTCCTAGCGCTCGCGAACTGGGTTCAGCACGTGAACAGTTACTCAAACAGATACCTGTTCGCTTGCTTGGCTTCAAGAAGGTGAGATTGTTGGGAATGCTATAGAATTTTTATGGCGATAACCGCCGTTCCCCGTGGCCGCACTTTCATTTCGCTGCGGCCGATTTTGGACGCGTAACGGTGGTCCTTCGAGCCGGATTTCAAGCGGGGCGTCATCCTCGCATTCAAATCGGACGCTGCAACACGAAAATCCGATCTGCTGCGAACGTATTAAATGCATCATTCATGAGGACCCGAGCGGAGGAAAAAATACTGGAAGAAAAACAGTGACGGCGTAAAACGCCACAATGGTGATGATTAATTATTTATAGGCTGGCATACATTTGCATAATGAGTCTAAAATTCCGGAGTTCAATGGGTAAAAAGCATTGTTGCGGGGTTGAAAACACGGCGTGAGAGTTCCGGTGGCTCGGGGCACGTTTCCGGTTGGAATCCATTGGAAAGTTACACCGGAGAAAATTTGGGATTTTTATTATAAACAGGGAAAACGCTCGTTGAATATTAATAACGGAAACAGGCGGTGACGTCACGAAATTTCAAATGCTAAATGCGATTCCGTCGGACGTCACTGGACGAAAAGAAAATTCCCGACGCGATCTTTTCCAGCGACCTTTGCAGTTTAGAAAAAAGCCACCAAACAAGTTAGAGCAATTATTTAGTCAAGTAGCCATACTCAGGGAAATTCTAATTGCGCAATCAACACGTAATTACGGAGCGAGCAAAAAATCTAAAAGGGTCACCAACTGGTACAAACCAGATTTCAGTTTTCGGGGGATAACAACAATTAATTATTGTCGTGTTCGACTTCCTTTTTTCCAACATCACATTTCGGGTGAGATTGTCTTTATGCTCGGCAGAGTGCGTCTAACAAGGAGTTATTAACATTTTAGGAATCTCGCTCCTGAGCATTTTTCCAGAAGAAATCCCCTAATTAAACAGTCCGAAAACACGAGTTTTTTTGAGTTATGCTTCGGCCACATCCTGCCGACGTCTCAGCTACTATCGATAATTATTCAAAATTGAGCATTAATTAACTATGAGACAACCGATGCTTCCTCTGTAAACCGCTCGCAGGACAGTTAAGAACTAATAAATTATTTAACGGAGAACCGGTTACCAAATTTAATTGAAAGTTTTGTGAGAGCATCGTCAATACACTTCAAAAAGTCAAAACCGTTCGCCCAGTATGTCAATTAGCGAAATTTTTTATACAGTGTGATTATTAATCGCGAAACTAGTTCTCGCCGGTGTCCTTGAAAATGCATTACTGAAACGACTTCATTATTTGACTTGGCCCGAGGCCGAAAATTGTCGACAGCCTCGACGACATTTTCTCGTTCGAGCGACGATTTTCCGCCGTCGACGAGCTCCCGTTTGCCATTACTGCCGGAAAAGCGGCGACTTTCTCTTCGCATTTTCGCGCAAGTTCGAAGACTTCTGTCGTTTTTGCGTTTGTTCTAACGGTGTCGTTTTATTTTTGTGAATCGCTGGGGGCGTCCGTGCCCACCGTCCCAAACACGTTTCAAATGGAAACCAGTCGTTGGATCTCGTGCCCTTGGGGCCCTAGGAAAGATTTCTTAATGCTGCCGATTGTCAACGGAAATTTCGACTTATTAGCCGTAATCGTCGATGATCGGTTATTGGCTGACTTCTCTCTTTGTGTGTCATTATTTGCAGTATTTCCCCGTTGGATTGTTTTTATATTTCTGCGTCGCTGGAAGGCGTATTTGTCACTTTTCACGGTTGTGTTACATAAGGAAGCAACATCTCATCAAGTGATGACCGCTGATAAATCAAAAACTTAATTAGAAAGCTTTAGCGGCTTTCAAATTATGTCTTTCTTGAGATTTTAGGTTAATAAAGCAAACAGTTTTCATCACACATTCGTGGGTCGCCTGTGAATCAAAAAACAAATAAACAAGTGGGCCATGTAATTTTATTTAATTAGATCATGTTAAAAACGAAATATTTGACGGTTTTTCCGTTTGTTTGTGGAGTTAAAAATCACAAGGTTATGCGGTGCATGGTATGAACTTTCTTTAGAAAGTCGAGACGTTAGCGCAAAAATTCGAAAAAAAATATCGAAAAATTCGGTATTTGTGCACATTACTTCGGCGAAAAAAACGCCAAAAATCGAAAAAATGTGAATGTGCGTCCCGCGGCGATGTGCGGCGGGTTCAGGTAGCAATCAACACCAATCCGTAAAAATTACGGTTCTTGTCATGACTTGTCGAAGGTTCGGTACCTTTCCTTTAAAGTGGGTGAGTGCCAGAAAAATCACGCCCAATTTTTACACACGCAGCACCTCTCGATTTGAGGAATTGTCGCGAATTTAGAAACACCGCAGCGGCGTCCGGGTCATGTCCCTTGTTCTTTGAAAAATCGCACATCCGCTCGGTTTGGAAATGGCAATAACTTTCACAATTCCTCGGTCTATTATTAGAACCGTGGCGCAGTTTGAATATTATCTTCTGATCGAAAAACCGTTAGGGTCGGCTGTTGGAAAAAAATGATTGACGTAATGATCATCCGGAGTTCACTTTAACCCGCATTTTCTCTCGCTAAATTTCATTCGGGACTGCGAACCGTGAAATTTTTTATAAAAACAATTTTTCTTTAAGCTCTTACGTTAATTACAAAGTATTGTTTCGTTCCATCCTGAACCATAATTTATACAAAAAATCGCGAAATTTCGGGTACCACGTGATTGATTTATGTGCTGTTAAAAATTTATTAATACGATGTGCATAGAGACAAAGTCATTTATTATATTAATGATATTATAATACAATTAATGCGATTCTTTCATTGTTTATTCATACTGTTTTGAAATTGCTAAATTTTAGGTCACGCGGTATTCGAAATTTCGCTGTTCTAATGAGCAACGAAGTTTCCCTTGTTTGGACAATAACTGAAGTATGTCCCATAATGATGATTATTTTATTACAGTAAAATTTCATTTTCGTCTATGATCTATCGTCCACTCTTGCTAACTACAATTGCGATTAGTTTCATATTAGGGAACAATAGAATTATGAAACCCTAACAGTTAAAGTAAACTGAAATGTAATACCCAGAAAGTAATTATGTACCTAATAGCACCTTCAGTTTGATAATTTTGATAGCTCTTTCGTCTTAATCTATCGTTAAAATCTTCACTCCATTGGATATTCATTATGAAAAAATTTTAAGTTTGTATGCCACATCTTCATACCAAAACAACTAGTCCATTATTATGTTGTGAATGAATTCAAAACAAAAAGAAATGTTGTTTTTGTTGTCACTCATTATGTTTCATATGAGGGTGTTACCATCATGACAATGCGTCCTTTAATCGTTTAGCTTTTTTGTTCAGTAAAGGGTAGCAGACGTCAGATGTAACAAATTGTAACAGATAAAATATGTTCCCTAATTCGTAGTCTGTTAATGTACACAGAGAGGCAAAAAAATGTAATTTTGTCGTACATATTCGTACACAGATGGCTTGTAAAAAACGCCCATAATTTGGTTGTAATGAACCTAGTAACTACTTTTTCTTCAAATGACACTATAATTTTGCATAGATAAACATTTTGAGGTGATGAATGCATAATAATAATAAATTTTAATTTGCTCACGGCCAAATGAATTTATGAATTTGGGACTTGCTCTACAAATTTTTATTGAAAATGATTTACATAAATAACATTATGTTTTCAGTTTTTTATTTTAATGATATTTTGAAAACGTCTAATATGAATTTGAAATTTTCTAATTTATGAAACAAAGAAAACCATTTTTTCATGGACGCCAACTAAATATTTAAGAATGCATACATAGATCGAAGAGAGATTCTTGATTCGTCGTAATCGTTCTGCATCTAATGTAACATCTATTATTATTATTTATTATTCTGCTTAATTCATTAAATTTAATTAATTTTAGTTGGTTGCAATAGTCAGTTTCTGAAGTACAAATTTAATGTTTCGCTTCAAAATAATGCCTAAATGTAACTAAAATCTGTAAGTAAATCTGTTATTTGCCGCTCTGTATTTTCATTTGATAGATTTCAAAAAAAATGTTGAAACAGATTATTAGGTACAATCTTTTCTTCTTGATTACAATTTTTGAAGAAAACATTTCACACGTTTTAAGATTTTATTTCCAAAAAAAGTCGGTACGGGCCGTATTTTTTTATTTTGTAATATTTCAACCAGTGATAATTACAACTGCAGTAAAATTCACAGTCTAGAATGTAAAACTGACTTCGTTCAATATAAATTGCTGTAATAGCCATGGTCTATTTGACCATATGGTTTAACCGTGCGATCATTTCAATTTCTTATCAGATAAGTTCGCTTATAAAGAGTCATTTATAAACGTCGGTCGTACTAATATACAATTACACTTTCCTTCATAAAATTTAAAATCTAAAACAAAATAATTTGAAATATCATTGCCTATAACTTAACCTATAGTTGCAAAAGTTAACTTAAAGCAGCATCCACGGCCATTTGTCTAACAAAAGGATTTGATGAGAGACAGCAAGGAAGGTTTAGTCAAAAATAAACGAGAAAATGATGTTTTGAGATAAATAATTCGCCTTTCGTTATAAAAAAATCTAAACATTGAGTAAATAACCATTTCATTATTGATGCTGTCAGCGTTTCCAATAAACAGGTTTAGGCTGAAACGCTGACGATAATGTACTTGGAATTTTATTGTGCAGAATATGAATTAAAAAATTACAAAAAAAAAAATTATGGTTTGTAATTATGGAGGTATATACATCATACGTGTCATTTCATTCATTGTACGCATTAAGCAAGAACGTTTCTAATGCATAATATGTGTAAGTGATAAGAAGTGTCCATAAACTTTTTTGAATTAACAACATTGTTTATTATTTTCTCACATTGCTCCTGGCTTTTCTGAAATAAATACATTTTAAATCAATAAAGTGGGCCTATTTATAGGTTAAATTATGAAAATTCGTTTCGCAGTGTTACACAGCAACGGGCTCTCGTGAAACCTTCAACAATATCTGTGATTATCACTCATTTTGTTCTATTAAATAATTTAGAAAGTTGCAATAATTAAAACTAACGTGAATAACAAAATTCAACAAACACTCGTTAAATTTTCTGACCTTTGAAAATGAAACCTAATAAGTTTAGCGTTTAAAATAATTTTATAAATACCAAAATTAAAAAATACTAAGCGTNNTGGATTGCAATGGGACAATTTTTTTGGAAGTAAAATGCGGCAATAAACCGACAACGATCCCTTTCAGACAGGTGGCGAATTTTGCATTTATTTTAGAAGAAAATTATTTTGAGACTTGGTCTAGAAAATCGACAACAAATGTTTGTTCCATTTTACAACCCGATTCAGTTTTACCCAAAAAATGGTCGTCAGTTTCGATTTCAATTTTCCAAAGCCTAGCCGGAATGCGATGATAAAATTATTCTCAAAAAACGTGATGCAAAAACAGTAGAGATCAGAACAAAAATTTAAAAAACGACGTAAAAACAGATCACGTGCCTTCTTTAAGATGACAATAACTTCTTTCGTTCGTGATGTACACTTTTACGACGCAGTGACAGCTGCCAACAAAACTGCACACATTCGCTTCCAAACAGACAACCCTGGCCAATCAAAATTACTTTCTTTTATTGTCGTAATTATGGGGGTTGTTTCCACAGCATACTAATTTGTGAAGCAGGTTGAAAACAAACACGTGACGTTGCGGTTGGATCATCAGGGCACCCTGCATTCGGCGAAATTTCGGCCAACGATTATTTAAATTCAGTTTTTCTTGCTGTTGCGTCACGAGCGGATTTTCCCGTCTTGTTTCATACGTTATGTAAGACACAAACAGTGAAGAAGAGCTCAATTTAAAACTCCATTAATTTGGGTGACACTTTGATCAGACAAATTACGCTCAGCTCACGTGATGGACCGAGATTTTCAGAGAGACATTGTGAGATATGGTGCAAATGTAATGATGGGCGTGACAACTCAATTGGTAACTTTTTATCCGAATAAGAAGTTAAACTAAAAGTTGAAGTTGAAAAAATCAAAATTGAACCGATTACAAAAAGAAAAAATATTATCAAAACTAAAAGCCATTTGGCATTACGCTATGTTAAAGAATTTTCACAAAAATGCGAACAATTCTAGTAACATTGGTTTTTAATTTTTTTTTTTTTTTTAATTTAGCATCATGTTAAATTGTTTCGAAGGTATATATTTCACTTCATAATTTAAAAAATAATTTTTATAACATTTAAAATTTATCAAAATTGTACTATATTACTACAACATAAAACTGTTTTAGCTGAATCTCAAAATACAGAATGTAAGGTTGACTATTAACAATATTTGTTTAAATGAGCATTATTTTTTCAAATTCAGTTATAATTACTTTGAAATTTTATTGAACTTTACTCATATCATGCGATCAATATGAAATTTTGAAAGTGACAGTGTGAAATAATCGTTCACTTGTAACGATAGACAAGATAAGTTAATTTTCAACTTTTTTTATTCATTCAAGAAATTAATCAATCTATGAATTAAAAAAATGAAAAGTCAATACACAACTGAAAACATAAAACTTGGTCATTTATGTTTCTGTAAAAATTACAACACCGAGAAGCGCTTCACACTTTCTTATATTTTTTAAAATAATTTATTTGCATAAAAATGCAAAAAACTCACTCTTATTACTTGATTTTTGGATTTTTGTGTTTTATTTTAATATAGTATCGTGTCAAACGATATTTACATTACACATACTAATTTACAATTTACAAATTATTTTTGAAATTGCATTTTCTTATTGTAATATAAAATTATTGTCAGAATACGAAACGGTTGCCACTAGTTAATAATTTTTTTCCTAAAACTCAATGAAAATTATGTTGGATGGCATTTCAAATCAACAAATTTTTATAAATTTTAGTTTATCTCACGAAATAAATTCGAAATTTTAAAATGAAGAGAAATTTTAGATTTTTTATTAATTTAAAATATTAAACTGAAATTACAAAGTGAAAAAATGAAATTAAATCGCTGACAAAACGAACAACAAAATTTAAAAATTGTTTTTCTTAAAATTATCATCAAAACCAAAAACCGTTTGAGAGAAAATTATATTGTAAAAAATATGTTTTATAACGTTTAGAGTTTGTTAAAATTGTATCTACCTTACTGTATATATTTTAATATATGAAATGCAAAGTTGGTACCATCATTTATTCTAAAACTCAATTAAAATTATTTTAGATGACATTTCAAATCAATGAATTTTAATTAAATCAGCTCATCTCAGGTAATGAACACGAAATGTTTAAATTAACAATGACAATCAATTTTACTTCTTTTTTGAATTTGTACACTTATTTTTATTCAAGTTATCCTAAACCTAAAACCGTTTAAACAATGCTATATTATTCAATTTTTTTAATTTATCAAACAATTTATAGTCAGATCAAAGTAATAAGGATTTTTGACTTGATTCTTTTGCTTTTTTGTATTGTTCTTAATTTAACTTCGTGTGAAACGACCCTTAAGTTACACATTCCACTTCACAATTTAGAATCACTTTTACAGTGTTTGGAATTTATTAGAATCGTTATTGCAACACAAAATTGTCAAATTAAGCTCGAAATATGAAACAAAAATGGACACCAATTAAGATTGTTTTTTCTAAAATTATTTCGTGCGACACTTCAACAAATTTTGCTGAACTTATCTCACTGAGACTGACACGAGATAATCATCCACTTGTGTTCCACCGGGTAATGATTCGTCAATTTTCCGAATTATTTTACGACAATTCGATTGAGGGAAAAAGCGGTTTCGAAATAATGCAACTCGGCTCATTTTTGCATCATGCTGCATTTCGATTATGCAAAGAAAATGTGGAAAGCTCGTTTCGCAAGCGGCGAATTTCGAATTCGATCGGAAAATTCGATAAAAATTGCGCAAGAATTCGGCTTGTCGTGTTCGGAATGAAAGAAACGGACGAGGGGGATCACGGGCCGGATATGGGAAGATTCTCATGGTTAAAAATTTGTGGGAGACCAATTATGTAAGATTTGGTGGATTTGGCGATTCTGTTGAGAGCCCTGGAGATAAGAGCGAGCACGTTTTCTAGAGCACGCTTTCTCGAGATGTTTGAATAATTCGCGTGAAAACGATGCAAACTCACCTTGTTCTGGACCACATCCACGATCACGTAGATGAGGAGGACGATCTCCTGCTCGTCGGAGCCCATGAGGGAGCCCTGCAGCCCCGCGGTGGCCACATACAGGACACAAACGTGGTGGGGCCCGATCATGTTGAGGCCTTTAATGCTCATTTGCGGTCGGAAAAGGGGCCCGAAACGAACTTCAACAACACAACTTCATATTGGCGAGGTGATTATAAACAACTACCCGACATGTTGCCACGTGACACCTGTTGGATTTCAGGTAAATTAACTGTTTCGATGCGAAACTTTTGCAAAATTCCGTGGTGAAAACTCTTGATCGTGCGGCTCGGAGTGGTGTTATCGCACCGACGGCCAATATCTTATCTCCGACGAGATGTTATCACAGATTGCAGAAAGGTGTATACAATATTTACCGACTTAACCTAGGGGATTTGATTTTTTTGTTGTTTAAGACGTGCGTTAAAAACAAATATCACAATAACATAGTTGACTACGATGCAGCGAGATTTCGGAGTATTTTGAATTTTCCTCGGGCCAGTCCTCGAAATCAGCCACTAAACCGATCACACTGTCACTACACACTATCGCTGAGGCGGCAGTTCGCTTTTCTGCATGGATTTCGACGTATTTTGTTAATCAACAGGTAGGTGTTGTCCGTAAACCGACGCGACTTGGGAAAATTCGACACCGTCAATTGTTATCAACGTTCACAGCCTTCTAAGCAATCGACAAGTTTTACTGTCCACCGAACTTTGGAAGTTTTCGAGTAATTTTGTCGTGCAGGTAACTCGTAGCCTCAATTTTCTCGTGTACGTATGAAGGGGCCGCGTAGACTGGTTCTACCTGAGCCGTGCACCAATCGTGGAGAAGGGTATGTACAGTCTAACGCAAGGTAACTGGATTCGAACCGCATATTCTATGGTTATATAATTAGACAACTTCGTACGGCTGCCGCATGTTGCTTTACACATTTCTATCGAAAAGCTGCAGGAATTGCCGTCGAAGACGCGAAAATGCGGCCCATTGTCGGGATTTATTGTCGTTGTGCACCTTCGAGATGCGCATATGCCGGCCGCGGACGTCGCCACCTTGAACATAACCTAGTTCCCGCTTTTCGACTCAAAATCGGCCGAAAATCCTCAAAAAGTCCTTGCCGTTCGTCTGTCGTTTAGAAGGATCGATTCCCAGAAATGCAATCTTATTTCAGAAATCAAGACGGCCTCGTTCCATTTTTTGACAATTGCATACCGGATTACGTGAAAATACTTTTGATTCATGTCAGAAAGACGACATTTTTCGAATTCTCACGCGGCGTTAATTCGAAATTAATAGCGGGCGATCTACAACTTCGGTTTTTAGTTTCTATGTGGGCGCCATGTAGATGCTTATCGATAGATTTAGATATCTGACGAAAATAGCGACGGTTCCAACTGGAAAATCAAATGGTTTTTGTTAACATTTCTCGAATTTGATAACAGATGTGTGACAATGTGCATCGAGGAAGAGCTGCGCAAGCGCCGCCACATATACGCCGTTTGAAAGGTTTAGACGATCACGTGACTTACTGTTTTATCCACTACAAGTTTCGTTTTTCGTTGCTTCGAGATGAGGGTCGTTAAAAGATTTGAAAAATTTTAACTAGGAGCTTGGCCAATCTGAGTGTTCATATTTGCTCAGCGGGTATTCGCTGTTGTTTTTGGTCATCTCATTATATTTAACTGGTGGAGGCTATTTGCATTTATTTTTATTACTGAATTTTGCTACCTGACGTGAATTATAAATACTGTACATACCTAAACGCAAATCGACAAATGTTGATGCTG
>QDEB01118607.1:0-23994 GCA_004193795.1 Asbolus verrucosus | reverse complement strand
TAATATTTTTTTCTCAGTAGTGGCTGCATACCGCCCCACGAAAATTTGCATGAGTGCATCGATCTTATTATCATCTATTGCCGTTTTTTTTTTATTGCGTGTATTTCAATTACACCCGGTATAAAAATTTGAAATGAATCGTTTATTTTTAAAAGTAAGTTACATTTTAGCATATTTTAAAGTAAGACATTTTTTTATTACATTTATGAAAGTTAAATTGTTTAAATGGAATTATGAAAAGGAAAATCTTTACTGTAATTTTCAATGAAACCAGATAACAGTGCCAATTTCATGAATTGCTTTTCCTACACAATTTTGTATCTGACAATGAGAACTGAAAACTGAGAAAATTGAAGAGTTTGGTGAAACGCTAAACAAAATCGTAGAGAAAATAAACAAAGAAAGAATTCTTCCGAACGTAGTTAAACAGACAAAACAGAACTCCTCTACCATCCAAACTACACGCGCAAACATTGCTATTTATTATCCAGATGATTGTAAATACATAATAGTATTAATTTCCAAATTCGAAAATTTTCAAGAATTTTAAAATTATCTTTACTTCATGAAGCTAACGACTTTATCAATAAAATTATTTTATAAAATACTTAATCAGAAACTATCCATGAAATTTGTTAGACAATCTCAAAATTTCACTTTCGTAGTTCTGTCAAAGAAAGAAAACTTTACGCTAAAAGCTAGTCGATGTCATAATTATCGTTTAAATTTACTGCTCTATTTTTATGAAGAGTTTGTGATAATTTGTATTGATAAACTAATACTCTATGTTTGGGTATATGGTTTGTTTATTTATACAAATCACGCCTCCAAAAGGATCAAATTTTTCGAAACATCATGTAAATAAAACACCTTCATCATAAACACCACCGAACGTGATATTTATGTACATTATAAAATTCCATAATACAACACCAATGGATGTCAAAACTGATGTGGGCAAACCATTGAACAGAGAAGTTCCCATTTAAATTAGCCACACTTGTTTCAGGTAATATGTGTGTGTGTGTGCCTTTACCAGATGTGTTGTTGACAGCTAAATACATGCGAGAAGAACGCTTTGAAATGTCATTCTTCATGAGATACACAATCTTAAATATATAAAATTACTGTATACAGCGTTTTGTTCACCTTATAAATTGTAGTGTAAATGTCGAACGGACCGAGATAAGGTATTTCTTCTATTCTTTTTACAGGCAGATGTTTGGTAAATTATGTTGTGAGTTTTTTTTTACTTTAAGTTTTATACAAACAGTGGTAATTTCTCTTCCACCAACCGTTACAGCTTTCAGGGATATCAGAAATCTTCACTTATTAATTTTTAATTCAATAAAGAACTGCAAAGTTGAAGTGATAAGTAACTGATATATTGCATGTTAGTTAATAATAATTAATGTACATAAACGCAAATGAAATTTGACAGTGTTTTTTGAAAACTTTGTAATCATTTCATTATTTAAGCTGAGTATTTACATAGTTTGAAAATCAATTAAGACCCACAAATAATATTTTTTAAATGTATTCTAAATTTTTTTATGTATCTTAATGGAGGTACAGAATTTTGAAAATAAATAATAATTATTTTTTGTCTTAAGATTTAACGTTAAGGGCTGTTTGCACCGCTTGTGATTAATTTAAATAATAATTAAATTTCTTTGGAATAATTGTTTTAATAATTGAAATTAAGACATTTAATGACTTTAATCAGAAGGTCTAGTTTGGTCTAGTCTATATTTTGGTCTACTTATATAGTCTAGAATACTAAATTACTTGACCATATATTTTAATATTTATTTATATTTCTAAAATCGGTCTCGATCCGAAGATCATCATCAGTTGTAAAATATGTAAATATTTGTAAAATAACATGTATCTCAAATAGATTTTCGTTTTCAGTTTATTTCAACAATGTTTGTTTTATTTCTAGCTTCTAGATATACATTTTATCCTTATTATACCAAAAAATTCCTGATCCTTGAACTGACGAATGATGAGCTGCATGTGCACGCAATCTATAATTTATAATCTTCATTCTCTTAACTTTTGTAAATTATTTTTTCAAATTTTATACCTAGGATTTGCATTTCAGTTCTTTAATCCGGCAGAATTCATCCACAATGGCTTAAAACATCAAAAAAAAATGCCTCAAATGTACCACACATTCTTAAAATCGTAAATAATATTTTACATTATATTATAGGTCAATTTAAAATTTCATGTGTAGACCACAAAAAGAATCAAGTGGAGTAATAGTACTCAAGTCACATCTAGATAGGTAGATACCCCTCCATTGAACTACATAGCTTTCTATTTATCTCTGAAAAATGGGATTATATATTATAATTCAGGTTTTATTGATTAGTGTGGTTTTACTCGAATTCAACCACTTGAACTAACGACGTGATCCAAATTTTCGCGGTGCAAAGCTATTGTACAATTTATTAAATTCAAATATGGCTATGAATTAATTTTCTCCAATCATCGCTGATTTCAGGTTCTTGAAGAATTTCAGTCGACAGAATTAAACAGATGTAGAATCGAAAACGATCGGAAACCAAACTGAATATTAACGAAGCTTATTTGTAACCTACATCATCAGCTTGGTGAAGACTGAATAGTTTATTTCTAAGTTGGTTATATTGGAAGTGATAGATGCGGGACTGCTGTGATTTGTGGTAATCTACATAATGTCCGTAAATCTGTGATCCAGGATCCAATTAAACATCGTTAGTTAATCTAGAGCCGCAACTCGGACGCATGCGGAAAGGGGCTACACTGCAGTTCTAATTATCTCTAATTGTAAACCCCCATTATGAGCTTACCTACTACTCTGCATTTCTTCATTGGTGGAGTGAATTTTCGTGCATAAGGATTTCGAATTATAAGGAGCGATATATTTTTTTGACTGATATTTTTTAATCCGAAGATTTGTTCCAGATCCATCTATGGGACACTTTAGAAGTGTAATGGTATGGATGAGAGAAGGGAATATTTGTGTTTAGTGTTTAAGACGATTTCATTGTGTAAATGTCGGGTCCAATCACCGGTCACGGGTGACAAGCATTGAAGAAGGTGTGGACAGACTCTGAGTACTTGTCAAACACCGTGTCATTCAAGCTGAAAACATGCACCACTTCTTAAAAGACCGCAAACAGACCCGAGAAATGTTAGAAAACCGATGCGGTTTTGCGTCAGTTGATTATTTCGCACTGCCCAATAAAAAGAGATTATTTAACAAATATTATTACTCAACTTTGTTTTATTTTATTCCAATTTTTGTGTTGTTATTTTTACAGCTATAGTATGGATAATTATATCAAATGCTCGGTTGAATTATATTCTGGATGCATGAGAAGAAAGAAGTTATGTCGACACCATAATATATTAACCAATAAATTGTTTAATCTTTAAACTAAGAGTTCTAGTGAGCATATTATCAAATGATTTACGCACGACTGCAGTTTTCAAGAGGCCTCTTTCACAAGTTACAAATGAGTTACAGCTAATTTTTTACGTAAATTAAAATGATGTGCTTGAAGAGATTATACTGAATTATACGTAACGGTATATTATAGTCAGGATCGCGAGTGTTAGAAGGAGAAGGGAAAATAAAGTTCTAACAATGTATAACCATACAAACTATCTTCTCAAACCAAATCCAAAATTCAGTAAAATGATAAAAAAACAGAAGTTAAATCTACATATAGGTTCCCACAACAAGCACTAAATTATTAGTGGGCAATTTAAAAATATTTTCCTGGGCAATAGCCCAGGAAAAATTACCTTTTTAAACTAATAAAATTAAATTATACAAAGTGTTTCATAACGAGCTGACGGTTTTTAGAATTAATTTGTCTCCTGAGTAAAATGGAATTTCAAAATTTGCATACAGTATTGAATTTACCAATCCTTGAATTTTTGTGTAAAACTGTTTACAAATTTAAGGGGTTTATTGAAGTAGGTACATTTTTTATCCTTTGTTAAAAAATACTTAACACTAAATATTGAAATTAGTTTCAACATCTTTAATATCAAAAAAATACTTCAAATTTATTCAAATTCCCGTCTGAGCTAAGTCAAAATTTTAGATACTAGGCCAGTGAATATCCATGTGAAATATATGAAGTTCCACTGGACAGTAATGAAATCGCTGCATTATGCATTATGCATTGTATCATGCTTTGATCCTTATTATTTTGAAGATGATGCGGGCAACACTTTAAAGGTTACAGAAATCTGCTAGAAAATTGTGTAATTCCAGTACTTGCGCGTCTAAATCCGATATTGTTTGATTTTAACAATGCTCAACAGCCCATACGGAAGGCGTCTATGGAAATAGCAATAAGGCTATGTCCAGGACGTTTAATGTTTGAATTTGGAGATCCAGCTTTCCAAATCTTACGGCGCTAGATTTTTTTTGAAATGTAAAGTTTATTCCATTCGCTCAGAGAATCTTCAAGATCTTAAAGGAAGAATTGGTAGAGAAATTGAGTATATTCCTGCCGATGTGTTCAATCACGTAAAAAAAATTTGTGGTCATCAGAATTTAAAAGACATTATCTTCAAAAAAAAATTTTATTCACTTACGTTAATTCAGTTTGTTATTTAATTGTTGATTAATTAAAAAAATCTTTTTACGATGCATTAAACTTAAAATTTTCAGCAATGAATAAGAAAGTATACATTTTTGTAACAAGTCTTAACAATTATTTGTGGTAAAATACACAAAATGAACCTTAGACTCTTTCAGTTTCAAAACTGTTGTATAAAGTTAAGAAGTTTTAGTCTAATACAAATTTAACGTTGTCAAACAATAATTATTTACACGGTTGACACTTTCAAAAATTATCAGAGTTTATTAAATATTCTAATCATTTAGCCAAAAATTAATTTGACTTACTCTTCTTCATTGCTTTTTATTAAGAAAGGACTTGACTTGAAGTGGAAAATCAGTGTAAAAGTTTATCATTATTTTATAAAGAGGACACTTCTATTACGAAAGATCGTTCTGTATCTTTTGTTTCTACATACAGAACTGATGGATAAGATTACATTCTGTTAATATTATTAAATATTTTGTTATTTTGTCGATAATAGTCTTACTTTTTAGTATGTTATGTTATTCCTAAGGTAGATCTATTTTAGAATACAGTTGTTACTGGGTCCGTTCTATGAATTTTACCGTAGAAGATTAAAACTAATACAATAAAAATATTTGAAATTGGTTTACTTTAAACTTATCACTTTTAGAGTAGAAGATAATTTTTTAGTTAATTAATAATTTTGTAAATCGTAGCAATTTGTAAAAAATTATTGATTTTTGTTCTTAGTTATAAGGTTTGCAGTACACTTCTTTTTAACCGTAACTATTATAGAACCAATTTTGTTTTTAATTCTCCAAACTAGTAGTTTTTATATATGTAATAGCTAATAGTTAAATGTGGATGTTATTGGTATTCCGTCATTGCTTTTCATTCGGCAAATAAGACAAACTGAAAATGGTTTTTTCTTGTAGTTATGTTTTTCTGACTTATGTTTAAATTACAGCATTTGCTGCAAAAATATAAAGTGGTGATGTTAACAAATTGTTTAAAATAAACTTCCCCTCGTGATCTCTAAAAATTTATTCGCCCTAACTAGAACTGGACAATAAGCGGAAATGCATATTGAACACGGAAAAAGCAATACACATTAATATATCGACATCAATGTATTCAGTTTTTACAATATCGGTGTATCGATATGTCGATATGAATACATATCGATAGTGTTTCGAAAATAGTCTTTTTTATTAAAATGCTTACATAAGGTTTGCAACAAATTTGACAAAAATTTATGAATTAATTTTTGAAAAAAGTCCTTTAATAAGGAGATATTGCTTTTAAAAAGCACATCTCTCTTTATGATATATTTTTTTGTTTCCTTTTTTTTGAGTAATTCTTTTTTGAACTTTTAACCTTAACTGTGTTAGTCTCAGGAATTGTACACATTTAGGTTAAAGTACTAGTTAATGCTTAAATCCTTCCATACTATAGTGTTGATTGTGAAGATAGATTACAGGTCTATAATTTAACTGATTTTTACTCCGGTAAATTGAGTAATAACGGGTGTTTTTTTTAAATTTGGAATCGGAGTTAGCGGGGAGGTATTTATTATGAACGTACCATAATTTTTGAAACGCCTGCTACATATGTTTTAAATACTTTGAAGTCGGTGGCGAACATTTTTATTATTTATTGTGAACGTCATTTCCTCATTAAATTTTCTTGATGATAGAACAGAATTAATTGAGATCACGTGTGTTGCACAGTACATAAATGTCAGATTAACAAATGTCATTTCGATGATACGTTCACAATTAAACATTCACGGCCAACTTCGACTCTAAATTTAATTAAAAAAAAAAAAAAAAACATGTATTAATCTTTTTTTTCTGACAATAATTATATTCACATTTCTGTAATTTGTAAAATTATAATATCATGATCTTTGAAAATATGTGAAAAAAATAGCTCTTTAAATTTACCTTGTAAGGTCTACATATCATGTAACTTTTCAGCAACAAATAGTTAAGTTAAAAAAATGGGTAATGAGACCTGTGTTTAATTAAAAAAAGAGTTAGAAAGTTATATAATATGTTAAAGACGTGAATTCGATACTAAAGAAGAATATGACAACAATGATTTTCTTTTTCATAATCCGATTAATTCTAGTATCCATCTCTATCTTATCTCTTTCGTACTAATAATAGGTAATAAGTATATAAATAATAAATGAATCTAAAATAAATACATGTTTTTTTTTAATTAAAATCTGATTTATGTTACTCTATGTTCAGTAGGTCCAGAAGCAAAAATGAGTCAACTTTACCTCGAGAATGTGAAGGGAAAGATCTGCTAAACTTTGAAATTTTACTTCTCCATCAGATTTTCTGTAAAGTTCAAGATAATATATTTTTTTTTAGAGTGACTAATAAAAATAATAATAAATGTCTAATAAAGTTCTAATAAAAATTAGATCTCTCTAAAAATATAACATATAAATATATTACAAATATAAACCAAAGTTTCTACATGAATATTTCTCTCGTGAAATTGAACAACCCGAAATTGATATCAACGCTTCACATGCATGATTAAAAGGGTCTAATACATCTGAAAACGGAAGGAACCAGGAAATATAAGAAGAATATAACCCAATCACTGATGATGTAATGATATATAAGACAGAATCAGAGACAATCGAACACATTATTTCATCTTGTGCTGTTTCGGCACGAACCGAATACAAAGAAAGGTATGTTTGCCAAAAATGTTCATAAACAACTAACTTTAAAATATAATCTAATACACTCCAAGTAGTTATTTAGAAAACGATAACTATAAACTGTATTGAGACAGAATTGCTTTAAATCGTCAGCAACAGATATCATTTCATTTGATAGCTAGAACCGACAAACATATCTCTTAGATATTGTTGTGCCAAATTTACACAATCTATGACAAATCTACAACACAAACATTGACAAATATTTACAACTTTTTGCTACAATTAAAAATTTATGGAATCTTGAAATAATATCAATTTTGCCGCTAATTATTTTAGCTCCGGGTAAAATATCCAAATCGAAATATATACACTTTAAATTTAAAAGAAAATTAATAGTTGAAATTCAAAAAGCGATATTATTATCTCTTATCTTAAATATGAAAATTTCATAATATGGAACAAACATTGAACACTGGTGATGAACAACGTCAAATTGATAGTAATTACGCTGGATTAAAATTATACCGTCACCTGATAGCAATATCTGTAAACATCCAGTTTAAAAAATCGTGTCGGGTGTAGATAATAATTGAGCAAACGTTACAATCCCTAACGTTTCAAAAGTTTTCAGTTTTTTAAAATATTTTTTGGAGTTTCTTTAAGTACATAAATGCTTGTCTATTTTGTTTATTGTAACTTTATAGTTACAATATTTGCATAAAGATTTTTCAATTTATAAAAATCATAATTTTGAAGATCCTTGAAAAAAATGTTGAATTTTGATTTGAATAGACAGGAGTTGACAAAACAAAGTTTTACATCTAAATTCCTGTTTTGAGACCCTCTTGATTTTATAAAAATTAATGTCATTATTTGGAATATATTTATAACGATTAGAATTAAATACCTCTATTTACCATTCGATGGTAGAACGTTTTTGGAACGCATTTCAGAGCTAACAGTGTCAAGTCTGAGTTTCATCCTAATCTGTTATCTGTACTGTAATTTAGATTGATAAGCAAACCCGTCTGCACGTTGGAAAAAAAAATCAAAGTGGTAAGTAGAAGTATTTTATTTTTGATAGCAGGTTATAAATAGATTTCAAATAATGACATAAATTTTTGTAGAATCAAGAGAGTTTCAAAATAGAAATTCGAATGTAAAACTTTGTTTTCGACAACTCTTATCTATTCAAATCAAAATTCAAATTTTTTTTTTATGAATGTCGATAATTACAAGTCTTCTTACTGTTAAATTAAGCTGCTTTGAATTTTGAAAAAACTTAGTTTTGTACGTATAATAATTTTATATTTTGTCAAATTTTTATGAGACATTTGTAATGGAAAGTCATTGTATGTTTTTTTTAAACTTTCTGTAATATTTTTAAATTCCTTATTTACAACTCAAAATTCTAGACTTACATATCTTGTTAACATGAAAATACAATATTTATTTTTACCGAATAAAATTCCTATTTTGAGCTTTAATTACTCTTACTTTGTAAAATTTATACAAAGGCGTTAAAGTTACGTACTACATCAACAAATTCTAACGAAACCACATTTTTTATTTACTTCAGAAGCATATGTCCACATTAAATGAAAGCAAATTATGGAAATGTGATGATTATTTTTAGGTGGTGTGTATTTATAACAAAGATATTTTAAAGTTTTCGATATTTCCAAAAAATTAATAAAATTATGTCGTAAAATAATGAAATCTATTAGATCTGTATTACAAAATAAATATACTGTGTACTTTCATATCCAGTTTTTTTTGTCAGTGCACGTTTTCGATGATAATATAATATTCTACGAGAACTCTGTAAAGAACGGTGTCTGCAATCGGAAGTTACATTATTGCCACCCTATCTATCAAAAAATTGCGATTTTCTTCCAGTCTGTTGACTAACTGTAATAATACAATTTCAAATCGAAAATGATGGGTGATGCCTTCGAATAATTTTCTCCAGAGCACGTCTCATTCGTTAATTTGTGAGACTGGTTTCCAGAAACTTATAACTCGCATCTAATTTCTAAAATTAATAAAAATTAAAACAATTTTTTGAATATATACTTACAAATTAAAACGCAAAAAAGATAACGATTTTAGACTTTTTATATCTCATATTCTTAACATTTTTAATAAAGAAAGTATTCTAATAATAGTGATTTTGCAGGGTCATTATAAATGTTTGTAGTCAAAGGCAGCTGTAAAAACAAATGCAATTGGTCTTGTAGCCGATGTATAAGCACAATGATTCCGAATGTTTATTTTTGACATACAAGAACACGGTCTATTATTGTATTAGTTTGAAGGTAATATAAAAAAATATTCTTTAAATTAAATTTGAACCAGATTGTGCGCGTCACTTAAAAGACAGGTTGTTTATAACATTGCAACAAAGTAAGTAAGGGAAGTAAGTGAATACATGTAGTTTAATCTTGCGTTAGTAACAATTTAATAACCAATGCAGCCAACAGTCAAAAACACTTTTGCCTATAATTAAAATTGTTTTGGTAAAAATTGATAATTATTTATACATAGTGGCAATATTTTCTAAACAATTTACAGCCGCCTTTGACTACAAACCTTTACAATGACCCTGTATTGTAGTCATTGTTTCATACTTTTATTTTTCACTTCTTAAAAACCGACATATTGCTAAAACGTATTGTAGTACCTATTTTTTTATGTTGTTTTGTGTTTAGAAATATAAAAAGTGTTTGATATTATAAACTCTAGATACTGTTGCAACAACGAAATCAACTTCAAAAAGTTAGTGTAATGTATCTAGTAAAAAAAAAATAAACATTTAATTATAAATAAAATTAGATCAATGTATATCATAATTATAATACAAATTTTCATTAATTTTTAATAAGAATTATGCTATGCGTAATTTGCATCGTACTGTAAAAGATATAAACTCATGATAATACGTTAACGTTGTTTTTTGAAATTTTTATTGTTTTATTACTTCTGGATTTTTACAGCGCCATCTATTAAGAGTTGCCTTAGTACATAATATTATAGCGGTAAAATAAACCATGCCATTATCTGTAAACTTGAAGATACGATGAGTATTTTACGAGATGGCGCTACATATTTTTTTAACTATTTAAATAACACCTTTTCTTCTTCCATAAGATGTAACAATTAATAACCGAATGCGCCAGAAGATACTGTGACATAATCTCTTTCAGAATTTTTAAATAAATTTAGCGATTTCTACCTTGAAAAGGTGGTGATCTCAGCTAATGGAACATAAAACATAACCTCAATTTTGTTTGAAGTTTGCCAGGTGAAAAATAGCATAATAATGTTTTATAATAACCAGTTATTATTACGAATTTCTCCATTAATTGCGCAATCTTCAAGTAAAAAGTTCCATTTGTCACAAACATGTAACGAAATACGAAAATTAGCAAGACTACGGGTAGTTGACAATAGCGAAATTGGAAAGAGAGCTATGGCCGAAGGCAAACCACCAAAATGTATTCACGTATATAACAAAACCGGTGTTGGATATATAGGTAAATTAACAACTGACTCCTTTACGTATTAACTGTTTCACTTTTAGGAGACAAAGTTCTAGTTGCTATAAAAGGTGAAAAGAAGAAAGCAATCCTTGTAGGTTTAAAACAAAATCAGAAACCAAAAGTACCAAAGTTTGATAACAACAATATTGTATTAATTGATGACAATGGGACACCTTTAGGCACTAGAATTCATGTCCCCATACCTACCATATTAAGGACAATTTTGAAAGAAAAAACTCACGCAAAGGGGGCGGATTATACCAAGATACTGGGAATCGCTTCAAAATTTATATAGGTACTTCAAATTTGTATTTACCAATATATTAGTTTAAACTATTTAGTTGTATTACTGGTTGCCTAGCCACAATCATTACAGGTTTTTACTTTGTCAATTTAAATTTTGACGTTGTACCGATAGAGGGCACATGATTTGCTATGTCATTCAGAAATTACATTGAAATCGTCGTGTGATGTGCCGGTTGTTTTGGAAGTGATGTTGGCTAATTAATAGTGTCTTAGTAATTATATTGGTATCGGTTGCAGTTAAATAAAAGGTAATGTTACAATTTGTAATGTTTTATTGAAATATTTTTGTATTATACAAGCGACACAACATAATGATCGAAGCACATAACCATAATAAGTTAATGTGTGCAGTGATTATTTTGTCGGACCAGACCTTATGAGAAACGATCAAAGTTACTGCAGCATACA
Source organism: Asbolus verrucosus (assembly GCA_004193795.1). Taxonomy (NCBI): domain Eukaryota; kingdom Metazoa; phylum Arthropoda; class Insecta; order Coleoptera; family Tenebrionidae; genus Asbolus; species Asbolus verrucosus. The sequence goes on along the minus strand of QDEB01118607.1, from coordinate 12,451 downwards.
GATTTGTTCCTACACGACGAAAATAATGTTACGAGTATCCAACGTATGTTGCAATAACGTTCAACTAAAAACGCCGCAGCAATTGGTCATCATACAATTCACAGGGTAATCTAATACTGTAACTGCAAGTAGAGTGTGATGAACAGTCGCTGGTAAATCATACAAGTTATGGAGTGCTGTATGAAAAGCAACAGTTTAAACAGATACAAGCCCGCAAAATAGCCTGTGGCTAGTACATATACTAAATTAGCATTATAATGTTATCAATTTTTATATAAATACAATCACAGTAATAATGGGAACCAATTAAAGAAACGTTAATTTAGTTTATCGACTTACTTTACATCCATCCAATAGTTACAAAGTAGACTTATGAAGTACATCTATATAATTATTATTACTATGTCTACACCCAGTCTTGCATAAACTGTAAATACTTAGGGTAATGAAGAGAAAGCCTTGCCCTGTTAAAAGCTAATTATGGAAAAAATATATATTATACCTAACGTAAAAAAAAAACTGAAAAACGGAGGAACTTTCCCTGAACAGCCACGACTGAGTGCAAATATTTCCTAACCTTCAATTGGATGATGCAAGTAGACATTCAACTCCCAACAACAAGACTTGGTGGGTGGTCACCTCCACTTACAATCCTTTTCAACAATCAATTTCCTACCTCATTAAAAATATACTACTATAACAACGGCCACCGCACAAGTCCATTCCCGAGCCTTTGCTAATCTAAAATTTATTACTCGTGTTTATCGCAGTTACTCAGAATTTCAGTACTGTCCCGAGTCAAGCTTGGAACCAATTTTTTAAAAATTTTCAGTATAAAAAGAAACTCAGCACACACCATATCCAATTTACACACTCATGCAGGTAATGACAGAAGTTACAAATTCACAGAGAGGCAACAAGTTACAAACGGGATCTTGCCACCACATTATTAATAATTATTATTCGAATGTGTGTCGGCATGTGCCCTGATCATCGTCGAAACTGAATCTCCTTTATCTACCAATGTAACGAAAAACAATCATTAATATTCTGAAACTTCATCATACGTATACTAATATTCTTTAGTATATACAGCGTGAAAACATAATCTTAAAACGATAAAAAAAAACAACAAACGAACTAAAGAATGAAACGTAATTTCTCCATTAGTGCTACAACTATATCTAATTACCGAACTAACGGTTTCTCCTAGAAGTAAAAATATATGTACAAAAAGGAACACAATTTCACTACAATTTCTAAATTTATGATAAATATATTTTTGGCGTTTCAAATAAAAAGAAACATTACTTTTTTTAAGTAACAAAAAAAAAATCGTAAAAAAAACCTTCACATTAGAATCGTAATTTTCAAAGAACGTGGCCGGCCGCCGTCTATTCGCTCTCCGACGTAAGAGATTTAGAGATGTAATCAACGAGATTAGTTACATAGGAACACTACGTCGGCGTCTCAGCGGCGGCAGGCCGACCTAACACTGTTTGCTTTTGCTAGTGGGGACAGATCCCGACTTCCCTTCCGGGATTATTGGCACGTTGCAGGAGGGTGAACGTGCGAAATGTATGATGCGGGATCACGAGGCCTGCTTCACGACTATAACGCCCGGCCGAGATTGTTGACTTTGCTGTACCATCGCCGCGCTGAACTCCATCAACGTATTCATGCGTTCGTTCTTCGTCAGGGCCAGAGGAACCTCCTGCGTCAGCGGCTCGTCCCCGAACATGTGATCCCCCTCCAGGTGCCTTATGGCCTCGACGATGGTCTCCAGGTTCTGCCGCGACGTGTTCGACGAGTACAGCCGGCTCGGCGCGGCGTCCTCGTGGCCGGGATTCGGCGACGGAAGACGCTCCACCTCCACTTTGGGTTCCGCCTTGATGGCGGCCTCCAGCACCGACGGCAGCCTCTGCTCCTGCGGCTCGGGGCTGGGGCTGCGGGAGTTGGGTGGCGAACACACCACTGTCTGCGTATGTCCCACCGGAGGCAAACTCTCCGCACTAACTAACTGCAGAGCCAGCTCCTCCGTGCCCTCCACCTGGTAGATCTGGGGCTGCTGCGTGGACTGCTGCTGCTGCTGCTGGTGGTAGATCTGGCTCTCGAACTGGCGGACCTGCTCTTCGAGCACCAGGCGCAGCCCTCGCTCCCTGTCGAGCTGCCGCCGCAGCTCCGCCGGAGACTCGACGTTCACGCTGATGATGTTCACGGGCTCCGGAGACATGGAGCCCAGACCTTCGTCGGAAGATTCCGCCGACAGCGTCGGCAGGATTATTTCAGTCTTGCGCTTCTTCGGCGGCAGCTCGCCGCCGCCGCTCTCGTGCTGGCTGACCAGCCTCTTCAGCTGGCAGTTCTGCGACAGCAGCCTCGTCTTCTCCTGCTCCAACGAGTAGATGTACTCGGCGGTCTGCTGCAGGATCGCGGCCTGCAACAAGGAAAATACGGTCGGTTGTTAACTCGCTCTGGAATTCGGCGTGCCCCCATCGGACGGCCCCCGCGTCGCAGAAACGACGTAGTAGCTCCGACGATGTCTTTGACATTTTCAAGGTAAAGCTGTAACGTATTCTACGGTGACGGACATGTGACCGACGAACCGGCACTAGTTGTTCCTTATTAATTTGTTAACTAATACCTCCGTCGCGTTACGTAACGAACGTCTGAAGAATCCGCTTGCTTAAGCGCTCTTTACCAAGAAAAACGCTAAAAATTTTATCGCCCAATCAAGACCCCCCGATCAGTTTCCGAGCCGTCGAGCGTGGGATTTTACCCGATATCTGTATATTTTGGGCGATTATTATGAAACGACCCTGGACGCTCAAATTTTCAAAGGATCCGCAGACGACGCTGTAAAAATTATTCCTCTCGACCGGAAAATTTAACCATAAAACCACCTTTTCAGTGATATTGATCAACCTAATTTTTATGTTACACTTGTGCTTAATTATGTATTACACTGAAATGATGTGCCAAGTCAATACGGGTCGGCGTTAATTCGCAAAATCACGAACTTTGTATTTTCACACAATTTATATTTCTGCTAATTTAAAATAATTCCGGATAAATGATTACTTAAATATATGAATCATTCTCCGTAACAGGAACAAATTTTGAAATTTTGTTTATTTCTTTCCACACTTCAATTGTTTTCTTTATTTAACTGCAAGTTCAATTTCTTGAAATTTTTATAATTTTTCTGGTGAAATCGTCAGCTACAAAGTTGCATTTAAGTAAAGCTTTCCACATTTAATTGAGCAAAGCAAAGTAGTTTGTCACATTCTTTAAATTTTTTACAAATAACTGTTTTATAAATATACCAACTTACCAAATTATTATTATTATTTTTTTTTTGTACTATTTATATAAACTGGAAATCATAATTTTTATCAACACTGAAAAGCGTTATTCAGCTAAAGTTTAGTTTCATTTGTATACATTTCCAACACATTTTAGTACAGATGCAAGATAAATATAAACTGTTTTCCATTTCCGTTATTAAACTGCGAAATCATGTTAAAAATAAATTGGCACACAATTCAATGCAGATTGCTGGGAGGAAGTTAGAATTGATGAAGACAACAAAATTTAAAATGAATACCATACACGTATTTTGGTTTAGGGAAGGAACTGAATAAATAAATAAAGAGAAAAGTGATATCAAAACGAAAAACTAATAGTACGAATGCGAAAGAGAGGTTTTTACTGAGATATAAAAGAACACAAATACAAAAACAAATTAACACTACGCCAGAGACAGAAACCCAAAATTTGGAAACAAAGTCATATGAAGTGTCAACTTAGAAGACTTCCAATTCTTTTAAGTTATTTTGTAAACAAATACGTATTTATTCAAAATACTGAAAAATGTTTCCGTTACGTTACCTTTTCTAAAATTCTAGTCAATTTATTTTCCGTATTTTGAAAAATGACCCCATACACATTCAAATTAAGTAAAAACGCGTTAGTTATCACGTCCATTATGTTTTCGAGGAGATAAGTCACTTTGCAACTTTTTTTTTTCTAAATTAATAAGTTTTTATTCTGAATGTGAATGATTGCTTTTGCGTGCATTTTCATCTTTTTATGTTATATCGATGTAATCAAGCACCATCAAAAGTAATTCCCGAACTTATTTAAAATAAAAAGCGATATATTCAAAAATTTAATTAATTCTTGATTAAAAGTTTTCCATCTTCAAAGTCTCTTGTAAATGTAAAAGTAGGTGTATATATCGTTACAACTCAGCGATGGAAATTTCCTTGAAATATATTTTGTCGAATGGAAACTTTGAATGCGAAGACGCATAATTATTATTCAAAAATTCCTTTTCTGTCTTCGTTTTCTCACATGCTAAATATAAAAACGTTTTATTATGTCGGATATGTTTTGTAATATGTACCCCTAAAATTCAAAAACCGACGAGATCTTGCACGTTTTCGGAGATATCGATTCTAAGCACGAAAACAACAGTCGGAGGGGTCTTCCCTCGAACACGAACAGATGTTGAACAAAATATTTTGCTTACATCTGCCACTTGCGAAACATAACTCATTGTGAAGATTTTTATTGTTGTTTTGTGATTTAAATCACCTAAAACGCACACAACGAAATTCCGTATTAGGTGTGTTTTTATTTCAAATTTATGATTGGGAATTAAAGTCGTAAAACGAAACCTCGAAACGATAAGTTATGGAAAATATTTTTATTTAATCAGATTACTAGGCTTGTCTGTTGTGTAACGGCGAAAACGATCATTATCTGAGCTGCAACAGCGAACGGAAAAAATCGTAGCGTTGTCAACGACGCTGCAAATTACCTTTGCCAACCAAACCAAGAGACCGAGAGTTCCACTATGAACATCGCGATCTGCACAGGTAAAAAAGAGGTAGTAAGGTAAGTCTGTTCTAAAAATAGCACGAAGCGTACTCATGCTCGTACAGTGCTGCCATCAAGCGGCGTGTCGGAATGTGGAAGCACACGCAAGACAACCTGAATAATACCCGCTTGAGGACTCGTGTGAAATTACGCCATGCTGTTGTACAACTTCAAAGAACGCGCAAACTACACAACATGAAAACGTCAATTAAACGTGGATTCACATCATGAATGAATGAAAAACAAACGACCGGGGATTTTTGTCGATGGAACTGCTTCCGCTGTGGAAGAGTTAAAAAACCGGCGATGTTTTCCTTTTTTTAATCACATGTTAAGTCACGGAGAAGAGTGCGAGGTGCGCGGGCATCTATTTTAAGAGCGTCTTTCCATATTATCACGCGGCTAATATGCTTAACCTTGGCCGCGAATGGCGCCAGTCAACGGCTGACTATTATTTTCTACGTGCCAGCTGTTCGACTGTAACACAAAACATATTTTTGCGTTTTTTAAACGAACGGAAACAGCCGGTCTGCATGAGCGTCCCATCAAGGATGAGCATCCCGCGGCCGCATTGGGTGACAATTCTGTTTACGTGGCGCATTGTGGATTCGCATGAGCGGTTTTTTTGTCGTGGGGGGCATGCTCGCCGTAGGAATGCAGTTTTCAAGGTCACGGCCGGCGGTTGGCGTTTCCCGCCTCGGCGAAGATGTCGCTTCGGCCCGCGGCGACCGGCGGAATCGGACTGCAGATCGCCCGCCAGGCGTCGCGCTAGGAAGCTGTTCTAATAATAAGTTCTATATCTAGGGCGTGATCTGCGATTTGGGCTGACGGTGGGCCGAGGACAGGTCCGTGGTGATCCCGACGCTTCCACGCACGCCACCGCTCGGCTTGGCAAACATCTACGGCGTAACTTTATCCGAGGGGCCCCTATTTACCTATCCAATTTGTTTGGTATCGCCAGTTGGATTCTTACTACGAACACACAAGAGAGAGGTGGTTCTTTGAGCTACGAACCGTGGCTGTTGAGCAGCTGTTGGAAGGTTGGAACGCAGGTGAAAGACCCTGATGCATCCGGCATATCAGTCGGTGAGAGACGGGCGGAGGCGTTTAAAAGGCACTTACCTATGCATAAATTCATGCGGCTACAGCCTCCGCGCGTTCTTACCGGCAAAAACGCCTCTTGCCCGTTCTGCGTGTGCAGAAAAACAGTCGACGCTCGCAACCGTGACAGCGAACGCAAAATCTCGACGAGATCCGGAGGATCTGTTTCAGCAATCCGACAGAATAATTGCTGCGACTTCAAATTTCTATCGCAGCCAAAAAGTTCTTATTGCAGTGCAGATATAGAAAGAAATGGCGTGAGGTAGTCTGTTTGTTACGTAAACAGTAAAATAACTCGTACCATTTCATTAACACAGTTGCGTAGCTTGGATGTTACGCATCTATCATTAAACATAAACTTAAGATTGTTAAACACCTACTCGATGCAGAAAGAAAAAACAGTTATTTGAATAAATGAATAAAAAAATAGTTTTTTCATTATAACCAACACTTAAACTTGAAAAATAACTTTTATACATGTACCAATTCCTACATACATTTCAGGTCAGGTCTCACAGGGTTCTGACAGGCTCGGGGGGCAGTGGAACAAACTGAAAATTTGACAGTTTTATCGTCATGGTAATAACAACTTGATATCTACTTGTAAAATGTGTATGCTTCATATGTTGTCTACGATAATACCATGAGGATCTAAAATTTTATGTCCACAGTTTAAAGTAAAGCTGTCTAGTATGGGATAAGGCAATATTACGCTGTTAAGATATTTTTGCTTTCATTAATTTATGGATGGAATAAGTTCAGTGAAAATGTAAATGATAATATTACAATATTATGAAAATTGCTCACAAAAAAGTTATTTTTTAAAGTTTGGAGTTTTTGAATGTAAGGTCCAACATTTTGAATTAACACCCTTATTCTAAACTCATATAGTGGATACCTGCATAAGAAAGTTTAGATTTATAAATTTTGTTTTTAAACAATATACAGTGCGATCGAAAAAAAAAAGAATCAAAACCAGCCATGAATTGAGGTGTTATACCGGTAAACTTGCAAAATATTCAACAATAACTATGACAATGACGGTTAGAATTACTTAACGTCAAAAAACTTTATTGTTAGAAATATGTCAATTTTGCAGGTTTGCCAATCTAACAATTAAATGCATGGCTTGCTTTGATTCTTTTTTTTTTTTTTCGATCGCACGGTACCTATAACCCCAAATCTTGTTAAAAGTATGTGATCCGATTTTACGTCAATAGTTCTAATTGACGAAAACTGGTAAGGCCAAAGCAGAAGAACAAAAAAGGTTAATAAAATGCCTTGTACAATGAATGAGTGGAAACAAATTATTAGATAGATATGTAAAAAATAAATTTTAATAAATTTTTCTTATATAAATACCCATCTAAATAGTATATTCTTTTATGTGAATAACTGTCAAAAACATTTATCTTCAATCTAAATAGGTTTTCTTTTATCGGATATACCATATAATTTTTAAAAACTGTAGTTTGGCGTTAATACAAAAAAACCTTTGTGAAAAATAAAGCAAATCTTTAAAATTCTCTTTGGAGTACAAAATGGAGTTTATTTAAAAAAAAGTAACGTAATACCTAAGTAATACGAGAATTTAAGGATGGCGTTTTGATAATTATGACCTGCGGTTTCTTCAGAAAATATCACAGTTCACAGCAATAAATTAAACCCTACTGAGAATCGGTATGACCTCCATATATAACAATGCGAAACTCAATTTTCATAATGAAAAACTTGTTAATCTTGAACAGCAAGTTGAAGGAACTGAATTGCATTATGTCTACTTTGCAAAATAAATATAGGCAAATTTAAACGCATTCAGTAGAGGCTAGGTATAAACATATCAGCTTGTGTATGAATCAACTTTACAAACAAAAATATTTACTCTAATCAGTTTTAAAAGATAAATCGCTAATATGTACAAACCGAACTTATTAATTTGATACATAATGATCCTTGGTAAACAAAATCATTCACAAAAATGCTGCCTGAACATACGTAAAAACGATGTAAAAAAATTGTAATTTTATGTATGTGCACTTGGTGCCTATTTAACATTTTTATTTTAATTTCAAACAGCAAATTCAGTGAGAATGGGAGGGCTGTCATTACGTTGTATTTTCACACAAATTTTATCATACATCGAGTGTCCACATGAAAAGTTCAGACTCTAATATCTCTGACTATTTTAAAGGCAAAATTAATTAGAAAATTGCTTCTTTGGCAACTTAAATATAGACGATAAGCATTTCGAACTTTCTTTTGATGAATAAATTGCTGGATTTTTTCAACATATTTTTTTTACTTTTACTGAATACAGTTTCTTTTAATATTTTTTCGCTATGAAAATATTCCTTTTTTAAACTTGCCAAAAAAGTGTCAGATAACATAAGGGTGCATTTAAAATGTTAAGCTGGGGTGGCTGATGATGAAACGGCGCAGACAAACAAATTGCAGTCTTCGTCCCCCATGTCAGTTTTATGACGTTGCTTTAAAAGTTGTCGGAGATATTTGGATCTAAACTTTTCACGTGGACACCCGGTATGCCACCGGACAAAACCGAAATCCGGATGTTCTAGTTTAACCTAAACTTGAATTCTGTTAATACCGGATATCATAATAAGACTTCCAGTTTTTTAAGATGAACAATTTTTTGCGTTTACTTTTTATTAAAATTTTTCCTATATTTTGCTTTGCGTTATTCCAAAGTTAAACTTTAAATTGGTCGCATTTGCTCGACTCCCCTTCAATAGCCAGTTTTTGAGAATGACCAAAATTAGCATTTAATTGTATTGGTTACGTTTCATAATTGTTGGGTTTGGAATTGCTTAACTTTTTCACAAAGTGAAATTGAAAATTGACAATTTATTATTCGAGTTTCGTTAAAGCGTCCATTAACCAAAGTGCTGATTAGAGGAAGCGAGAAAACAGACAAGTAAAGGTAACGTATTAGTGGACTTCTGGTAATGCAGATTAAAGAGGACGATTTTGCCCAAAGTCTTTCATTTCCACATTACCTATGGTTACTAATATTATAAGTTCGTACTAATTAGGAAATTATGAATGTAGCTTTAGGTTTTAATCACATTTCAGTAAAAGGGCTTTTGTCCATTATTAGATTTTGATACGAAATTATGGTTTTAATTTTATTTCAAAACGTCATTTCGTGCTAGAATGTTGGGAGTCTCATTCCAGTCTGAGAAAATGTATCACACCAATGTGGTTGTCTGTTCCACAATTCTACAAAGTAATCAAGTTAATCTAGCGTTGAGGTTTCTTCCGTTAGAAATGATGCATTCACTAGGTACCATCAGGACGAGGAGAAAAACATCCTGGGATAATTGCAGGGAACGTCGAAATTTATGCAAACCGATAAATTCTCCGGGCCGTTACAGTAAGGACCGTTCTATGAGCAGGAAAGTGGCAGTTTCGGATGAAATAAAAGAGAAGCAAGAGAGGACAGTTCCTGTGTCGGATTCGTCCAAAGTAGAACGTTAACCCCGTGACGTCAACGGTGCGGGCCGTATATCGAGCGTCCCGGCGCGTCATGACGTCACTGCGACATCAGCTGGGCGTGGCGCCGACCCCCGCTTCTTAATCTTGCCAAAAGAGGACGTGATCGCCGTCGCGACGATCGCATTTTTCGCGTTGTAATAAAGGCGGGCTATTTTTTGAAACGTTGGGCACGCCGAGTAAATCTGCCCGACGTTAAATCGCAAAGTGATCGTAGGTTAGTTTCTTCAGATGTTGTCTCAAGAGGAAAAGGCGACAACGGCATTTTACCATTTCCATTCATCAATGACGTTACGAAAGTTGTTTTTATTGAGTTGTATGAACTCTGAACTGCCACCGTCACAAATTTTTATCGCTCTTCACAACAAATTCAATTCTGGGAACAGATGCAACCGACGAGCCACCTCGATCGAATATCCTTGGACCACTTTCTTTACCACACATCGTCGACGTATCTCTCAAGTGTTCGGAATCAAACAGAAAAACTTCCAAATGTATGCAAGCCAAGTGGAATTACATCGAGCCACATTCGGAGGTGTTCGACGGACGTTTCCGGTTCATACTGCAGCTGTGAAAATAAACAGGAAAGACATTTGTCTAAAACGACAGCATGCACGAATATAGAATGATAAAATCGATTCGGAAACATCCACAGCGACAATCTTTTTCAACCAATAAAAACTAGAAAAGGAAAAAATATAAATCTCAAAGTAGCCAGTCTCTCGCGAATGATGAAAGCTGAACTGTTTCCACATTTATCAGGGCTAGAACTGCGACAAAAGAATCAAAAACCGAATTCACCAAAATCGAGCTACTTCTGAAATGAAGTAGGAAGCGGAAAATTACGCCACGACCGCAAATCGCATTGTGATATCAACTAGATTCACATTTTTCAAAAAACATCCTTTAGGTTTGAAAAAAATGGATTAAAAAATTGGCAAGTTACACTAACATACAGTAAAAAGAATGACAAAATGAGAGAACTCCTGTTGTAATATTTGTACAGTTTCGGGAAATACGAAGTTCATCAAAGTGCAAAAAATAATTTTTCTTTACACCTCTAAAACTAATAACTTCAAAATCCAAGATTTTTTTTGTGAAAAATGGCCATTTCTTAAATGGGTGCATTAAACGCAAAACTCAAGACAGTTTGAATTTTGAACTGTTAATAACAGTGCAATACCCTCCTTATCTAAGTTATAAATCTATCTAAACAAGTTGCAATCAGTTTGTTAACATCGAGCGGTGTCAGACGTATTAACCCTGCAAGGTATAACATATTTCTATATAGATAACATGCCACTCTTACTTTTTGGAAAAAATTCTTAATCCAACTTTCTGAATTGTGCCCGACTCAAACAATGAAACGATTTTCGTTTAATACCTTTTTTTCTTGGTGAATCTTAACATGTTACAATTACCGTCTAAAATATTCTTAAGTTCAATGTAAGAGTCCCTGGATTGTAAAAAAATTAGAGAGCCATGTTTTCAAGATGACAGTTGGGGTCTTATAATATGTTCAGTTAGGGACTATTCCGAACATCTGTGCCAAAAATCAGTTTTGCTCAACTTTTTCCATTAACCGTGATAAATATGCATGTTGTTTTTGTATTTATGCCAACTTCCACTGAATCTATGTTAAAAAGAAAGTGTATTTTTACTTTTCCTACAATGTGTTCAATTCTTCATGTTATTCGGGGAAATGTGAAGTCCATTTGCACAGTACTTAAATATCGTCCGGATTTTGCAGACAAACTGGTAGATAAAACATTTGGCCATCATTTTTTACAGTTACATTGTGAAAAACTAATAAGTAAAAAACAAATACAATACAATACTCCTGAACAATGCATATTAAAATTGTTAAGTACATCTAACAACGTTTCGGTTACTTTCCAAGTTTTTTATTTACTCTATCGATGCTTATCATTTAGTTAGTTTCGTGGATTGAGCTGGTTATTTACAGAATAAATTCATATTGTACACATGTTCTTTTACAGAGAGCAAAAGTTTTTCAAGCAACTGCTCTTTTAAGGAAATGTTAAGTGTTCGGTGGAAATATAACCGGACTGGACGAAGCGAGGATGACGATGCAGTAAGTTTATTTTTTTGTAAACATCCAAATTAGGCAATTACCATTCGAAATCGAGCATCAACAATAACAGCCGTAGCGCCATTAACAGACCTTAAACGTGTTAATGATGGCTTATTTTGAAAACCGACAACAGTAAAACCGCTAATTACCGACGGTAAAGCAAACCAGAAGAAAAACACGTTGAAACGGCGCCGTATTTACCGATTCCTTCCCGGCTTTCGGTGGTCGAACGTGTCCTTTTACGAACCTCCAGCTTCCAAGAACGAAAATAAAAGTGTATTTGTTAGCGAGTGTGTGCAAGAGCGCGGTGAGATCACCCTGCACTATTCTAGAATTGTAAAGAGCACCTTTTGTGAGGCCCGTCCCAGAAAACAGCTGATCGAGTAGGTACCTAGTCGGCTGACATCACACGGCAAAAATTCAGGTCGCCGGCATGGCGTGGGGTCGGTGCCGAGCGTTCGCTCCTAGGAATCGAGGGAAAGCTTTCCTCGGAAAACATCGCACACACAGTTAGAAATTCAAATTTGTCAATCAAGGCCGGCCGACAAAAACGTAATCGTCGTTGACGACACCGAGCCGGCAACCACACACGCGCTTTCCTCGCATTGAAATGCAAAACGTATGCAAGGCAATAGAGGGGAAGAAACTCGTTAGAGCTAATACAACGAGCATCTCGCTTCCTTTGATGACAATGAGGCTCTTTGTACCTAGGATGTGTCTAGCACTTGAAGTGATATTAATAGGCCATCTCGAACACTTCGCAACTCCGCCACATGTCGCTCTGGATCTTTCACGTTCGTCAGTCTCATCCGTGCCTGGCACTTCTGTGTGAAAGGAAACGCATCCAAGGCGACGATCACATGA
>QDEB01118565.1:10467-21305 GCA_004193795.1 Asbolus verrucosus | reverse complement strand
AATGACCACAAAAAAATGTAATTTAGTAACCGAAAAAGTTGTGCTAGGTTTAGTAAAATTATGTGACACTTTTTAATATATTTTTCAATATATGATAGAGAGGTAGACAGATTATTGTCGTGAATATACTATGTATGAATATGTTTTATGAATGATGTATGAATGTTTTATGAATATGTTTTATATGGTGACGTATATCTTAGCCTTGATTAAGACGTTACGGTAACGATACTGTCATTGTCAAAGTCCAGTTTTAAGGGACAATCTTGGTACTTGACGTCTGTTTTCACAACATAAAATGGAATTTATTGAATCACACGATATAAATAATGCAGGAAAGAAGATGAATAAACAAGAACAGTTTCTTATCAAGTATTTCATTTTAGTTGTTTGTTAAAAATGTGTAAAAATTTCTCAAGGATGTACAAGCTGTATTAATCTGTATTACTACAGGTAGAAACGAAATTCAAAAGATGAGTGTCAATTTATTGTAGTGTAAAAATGACTCTTTTGACGCACTGTAACGTGAATGTTGAGAGCTATTTTACACAGTTAAAGTTGACAGCTGCTCTTTTAATTCGCTTTCACAATCAGTTATATAGGAACGTATTATTATCGTAAAAATGTTAAAATTTACTTTAGCAACAATTTTTAGGAATAGATAAACAAAATGTACTTGGTTATAAGTCTTATATATTTCTTCATGTATTTACTTCTGTTTCTCTGTTTCACTTCACGTCCACTGAGAAGCCCTAAAACTGTAAATAAAAAAAAGTTTGTGTTAATAATTTTGATTTATCATTATTAAACTAATTAAAATGTTCATTTTTTTCAGAATTTTTTTAAATTGTAGTATTTGGGTTTTTTTCTTTTTTATTTGGTTACTCTAAAAATAAGAGACAGTAATTATTAGTTTTTAGTTTCGAGTTTAGTATAACAACTTCTTTTAATGGATATTTTACAGGTATTTGTGCTGCTGTTAGCTTTACCAGATAAAAAAAGTGCCGCCCGAGCAGGGACTTGAACCCTGGACCCTTGGATTAAAAGTCCAATGCTCTACCGACTGAGCTACCCGGGCTCTAATATACGGATGAAAACTCCACCAGACGCAGCGAATATTTGTGATAATATGTGATAATATTGATAAGAGAAAAAAAAAATAGCAAACTTCATTTTATCTTTATTTTTTATACTGATGTCTCACGTCGTGACATCGTGTTTTTTAAAAATATTATCGAAAACTGCAGTATTTGGTAAATATGAATAATTTCCCTGAAATTTTTGTTGAAAATGCGTTTCTGTTCGAAAACTCTACCAACATTTAGATTTTCGCATTTTTCTAGTCATTTCCGGCGATGATCCCGTAATGCAATGCTGTCAAGGTCTGATGCACCCCAAGTCCTTTAACGTTGTCTTATTAATGAAGCTGGAAATAGAATGTAGGAAAGGACACGTTAAATGCTGCACCACTCTCACGGAATAATGGATCTTTTTTCCAAGTATCACTACAGCTTTTATCCATTAGAAAAAATCCATTTTCACTCAATTATCACATGTTTAAAGCAAATACAAGAGCGTGAGGTAATAAGAGTGTTCGGTCGATCTAAATGGGGCATACAGTTCCCGAAACTGTATCTAGAGAGACACATGTTTCAAACTAACCCATCATATATTTATGGCCATAGAAACAGAAACCTTTTAGAACCTTGTACTGTTAAGTGCTTTTTAATGTAGCCCAGACATCTTCCTTTTCTGAACGGCGTTCTAAACTACTATTTAAGATAAACACACAAATGTATTTCGAAAATATACAACAGCTGAAACAGGTAAAAACCGGCCGGGGGTAATAATTTTTAAAAACAACCCTGGCAGTCGTGGGCAAGCCTTTCAAGTCATTCTTCGACCTACCTGAGTTGTGAAAACCTGCGACCAATTAAAATGATTCGGAATTAATTGAATAACTTCCATCGATTGACTCGCGATGGAGCGTCAAGTAATTCAAACATCGACTACAATGAAGCAAACTTTTTATGATGCACTTCGAGTGGAACAATAATAAAGAGAATGGTTCAAGTTAAATAAAAAGTTAAGAATTAAAATGCTCGAAAACACTTGTTCAAGCACTTCAAACTTTGACAACATCATCGTCCTACGCGGCGCCTCTTTTAACATTCTCCATCAAGGTATGACGGGAAAAATCTTTACATTTGCCAACTTCGTCTTTTTTTATGATGTTTCAAGTTGCCTCGGAACATGTTCGATGGCCTTCTGAAGTTGAGGTTCGGATTACTAGCGTCAGCCCCCTTGTTATCTCGAAAAATATTTACAATCGACTTTCCAACTTTTCGACTGAGCTTTTATTTTTCTCTCCAGTTTTACAGATTTATCACTACAATTAATAAGTTGATTTATTTTATTGTCCTATTTTATTTATGTGTATTTTCGTTTTCAATAATTACTATCATGTTTAACAATCGTAAACGATAAAATAATAGTGCAGTTAAATCCCCGATAACCTTTACACTCCTATAAAATTATTTTTAGATGGGAAACAAATACTTCTGCTCTTACACAAAACATTCCTGACACATTTCCGGAACTTTTCTAACTGGACAATAATTTATTTCCATCAACATTGATCCCGGATAATTCGATCTAACAAGTTGCAATTATTACAAATTGATCACTTCGATAATCTATTCTTGTCAATTCTGTTTTTATATCTTTGACTCAATAAAAATATTTGTGGAAGAGGCAGGAATTCAAGCAAATGCTACTAACTCAATATACGTTTATAATTAGAACATTTTTTAAAAGTAGAGAACCAAATTAAATTATCTTTCTCGCTTTCGCTTGATATCCCATTTATTTGGACATCCCACGTCACCTTAAATGGGATGGATCTGTTACTGGCTACGTTAAAACTCAGGAAGAACCCTCTGCAAATAACGGACTAAATTAAATAATTAAAAGAAGTTGCATTATCAGAGGAGGAGGGTGTTATAGCCAAATAACAAATACATGACATCGACGAAATGTCAAATATGAATTCTTTGTTATGTCGATAGATATCGATGAATATAATTGTTGTTAATTCATTTTGCGATCAGCGTCATTAAATACGTCTACAAGTATGTTTTATTGCATTTTACATATTAAATTTACTTCATTAAAGCAAGCAAGCTGGTAAAGTAGGGTCATAAATCATGTACGTTATAAATTTAACATATTATTTGCATTGTCCATAACAGTTTTAGCATTATGGTGTTCTTTATTTATCCTGTTTTTTGCCTTCTTGTCAAAAATATTGAAAAATTAACTCTGACACTTAACCCTTCCATTGCGTAATCTATTCATCTCGTGTCTCTTCTATAATTTATTATCCATTATATAATGTATTAGTTTGATTATTGTCGGATAGTAAAAATATTTTAATGTTTTCATTCTTTATTACTTGTCATTGGCCACGTTCATGATGAATATTTGCAGAAATTTTGTGATGAAAGTAACTTCAGTTTTAATTTAATTTTATCAAAATTTGNNAATTTTAAATTTCTTTCGTCCTCATTCTTTTAGGAATTAGTGAAGGTACGTAAAATGAGGTAATAGGTATTAATTTAATTAATTATTATTTTAATGTTTTATTTTTCGCAATGCAATTCTCAGTTTCTTTTTTTATTATAAAGTTACTCAGTGGACAAAAGAACTGAAAAGAAATGAGAAATAATGTAAACAATTAACCTAAATCAGTTAGGTTTGTGTTATTGTTTGTTTTGCTACCACTTTTTATCTTTATTGAATGTTGTTTTTAATTTGTTTATCACTATAAAAGCTTTATTATGATAATAAAGGCAGTAATTCGTCACGGTGACAGCGACGGCATATCATCTGGAAACAAGTGTTGAAAGTGAACGTCATTGGGATTATGATGGGCAAAGATTTAGTTACATTTTTCACCTTAGGTACGGAAGAAGAATCCAAAATTGAGGAGCTTTGCCCCACATAATCATACTGTTTAATAATAATTGTAATTTTTAAAGCATTGTTACTTAAAGTTACTTAAGTAACATGCGCGTCACTTTACTTAATTCACAACATTTCATCAGCCCGGGTAGCTCAGTCGGTAGAGCATTGGACTTTTAATCCAAGGGTCCAGGGTTCAAGTCCCTGCTCGGGCGGGGCGAACTTTTTTACTCAAACAAAAATGTTTATAATGAAAGTGGATGTGTACATCTATATTAGATCTCTATTTTTTGTGTTATGAATACTATCGATGGTATCGGTAACCCCGCTTTTGGTTTATAACCCACTTAAAAATGTAATCTACTCCTGTAACATTCGTTACATATTTACATATCGTAAAATCAACCCACAAAGCAATTAATCATAACGCAGATTTCATCTAGTTTTAAATTTATAGTGGAGCCCATATAACTGTTGAGTGGCGGTATGGCCATAAATTATTCACAGAATGAATTGTAAATGGTCCTTTTTGTATTGTTGGCCAAATTTCGTATTATATTCACCCTTGCAATACCCGAAAATATCGAACTGCCACAGCCGATAGATTTCAGCGTCGAGTTCTTGTCCGCGCAAGATTGGAACTTTTATCTGGAACAATTAATTGCAATCATAATCTGCTTCTGAGAGAAAATAGTTTCCAGGGAATTGATGCCAGAGTTGAATACAGGGTTTATCGCGTGTGGGTTATCGGACGGTCATTCCACGAAGTATTGTTTGGCGGACAATTTCCCTCAACAAAGCTGTTGAAACGTTTCCAACGTGACGACACAATTGCCTTCCTGTATCGAACCGAAGAAAAATCGCCAACAGGCCGGAGAAATAATTAAATCCGTCTGACCACGATAACAACAAAATCGTGCTCCTTCAATCTGGCCGTACAAAAAATTAATTTGAATAATGTTCTTATTATTTTCATAATCTTAAAAGTGCGGCCGCCTCATAAAGCACGCCGAGAACTGGTTTTCAACAAACAATAGTTAATCAGTACGCTGAAAGTTTATATAATGTTTTATAAAAGAGAAAACAATGTATAATTTACAATTCTATTCCACATTTTTATATGTAAATTTCGTTATTAATAACGTGGTCGATTCACATGCAGTCATATTGTGCTTGATGTGAATAATGCAACCTGCCATTTCGCAGAATTTTAATTGAGACGCACGGCCATTCTTCTGCTTATCGATGCCTGATTCAGACAATACAATTGATGCTGTAATTATTATCTCTTAAGTACATGTAATGTAGCGAATCATCTTTGCTAATTATAACAGCTCATTCAAAACAAAGCGACAAGTGGGATGGACTAATGAATGCTGAAAAGTCACTTGTTAGGGTGTAAATTCGAGATTTAACAATCGCATCTTGGAATTCCTTCGTAACGATTTAACATCTGAACGAACAATCAGGAATTTTGGCTCACTTTAAGCTACTCAAAACCTAGCCAGAAAAGTTGAGAGAAATCTGTTTTGTTAGCAGAGGAATTACATAATTTGGAAGGATGTAAAAAAATATTTGAAAAGCACTCTTTAGCATTAATGAACTGAAACTACAAGTTACAATATAAAACTCTACTCTTAAGAAATAAAATAAGATTGCTAACATAAGGACTAATTGAACACAATTTTTGTTATTGACATTGGTGAAACAAGTGTTCTTTAAAAGTTGATGTTCAATAGAGGTGTGGCCTGTCAATCATAAACTTCTTTCAATATTTACTGAATTAATTTAAACATTTTTCAACAAACAAACATAAAATCAGGACTTGAAGGTTTAGCTTGAAGTTTTCAGGATTACCCTCCAAAATCGAACCATCTCTATTCATTACCTCCAAACACTTCCTGTTCTTCCCAATTTTCTCAAACACTGTCAAAGTTAAATTTGTAAAATCTTTTACTAAATTTACAGACTCCATTAGTGGTTCTGTTTCTAACTTCAAAGTAATATTATTTATGAAATGATAATTGCTTTTTAAAAGTGCTAGTTCATTCTTTAATGATGATTTTTTCAGTGTCTGTGATTTTAATCAATTAATTCTTTTATAGCGTTAAAATTTTCCACACATAAAACTATCATGCTGAATCATATCCTCCATCGAGTAATTATAGATTTGGGTGATGGAGGAACATCAAGCAATTTTTCGAAATTTCAAATGAGAAACATGTTCCGCTCGCTTGGGATTGCTAATTCTCGTCTCGATGTTAGGTTCTCTAATTCTTCTTCAATTATTTTTTTGAATCTATTTTCATTATTTAGTTGAATTTACACGTGAAAGACACAATTTAACGAGACGTTGATGTTTTGGAAATAAAAGGATATTTCTTCTTTTTAATTCCGTTCACTTTTCAATATTTCATTATGAATTATGCAAGGAATAGTAATATCCAGTTTGGTCACAAATTTTGCAGAAAACTTCTTCATCGACTTGAAAATGAAAGAATTTCTTGGATCCAAGAAGTTCTATTAACCTTCCTTTCGGTGATTTTAAAATTTAATATTAATTTTAATGAAATTTACAACTATTAGAAGGGCTTAAAGAAAACAAATGCTTTTAGATCTGAGGGATTTTGTAACATGTAAAAAGTATGCATGCTTATTTTGCTTTTTAGGTTTAGAGTAAAAATCCATTTTACCACAGTTTAGTACTGAAAATTGTTAATATAAGTAAAATCTATATTTTTTTTAATTCACTTTTTGAAAAACGAAAAAGAATGAAAAAATTATAATTTACACTTACACCATTCAAAGTGTTTATTTACAATGCAAATATCTGCCAGGTGTGAATTAAATCAATCTGAAAAATTTGTTTAAAAAATCACATTTAAATATCGACATAGTTAAACTCAAAGGTGTTTTTATTTTAAACGAGTTCAGACCCTGTCACGCTTTGTGTCAAAGTAAAAAATTATTTTTCATTTTCGCATCTTTCTCCACTGTTTAACACATGGCGGTAATTAGTATTTTAACTCAATGTTGTTAAATAAAAAGCTGGTGAATATTGCATCAGGAAGTTGGCAATTTATTTCGTAACTTGTGTAGAAAAAAGTAATCAATCACAATTTAATTAAAAATTTATACAAGCTGTAGACATCAGTCGTTACAGAAAGGTTTAAAAAAAAGTATTAACATTAGGTAATTTATATTCAGGAACCAAATTAAATCTGTCATTCCAGCAAACATAAGTTGTAATTTTCAGACATTTTCAGCTGTTACTTTTTTTAGGGTCAGTCGAAATTTCCCTTTTTATACGTTTTAAAACCCTCAGTAAAGTCGAGTAATGTCCCATTAAGACCCAACTTGAAAAAAAGTTGTTTTTCGAGCTGTGCCCGTTTCTAAAACCACAATTTGATACGTCAGCAGTCATCGCAACATTGGTTTTAACATCATTTGTGAGCGACAAACTTCAAGCTGTGTCCAATTACATGGATTAAGAAAATAGAACCTTATTCTATCGAATTACTCCATTGTTCCAGAATTCCACCATCGTAACGCAATATCATCAAAGCGAGATAACGAATCGTTCTCAGACACATCAATCCGAAGACGTGGGTCGAGCCCGAGCGTTGTTTTATCACAGTTTTTCTCTTAATATTTATTACACACTCTATATCATTTTAATGCTGGTTTGTTATGGCCGCGTTAAACATTACTTTATTAACCAATTATATTATTTTGATTTACTGTTCTTAATATAACATTCAATTTACTGAAAGCGATACCGCCGCTTCGATTCAGAAAACCGCCCCCGGAATTCGCCAAAACGTCGCCACTGTTATTTATTAGGTCCTCGACCTCTCTGAAGCAGCCCTCAAACCGAGATGCTCGAAATTAAACAGCCGACACTATTTAACACCAAAAAAGTTGTCACCCTTGAAACGTCGCATAAATAATTCAATTCGGCCCTGTACGAACTGCCTAAGGGTCGTGGACCGTCTCAATTCCGCCCCGAAATGTGCATTCGCTATATCCTTGCGCATTTTTTTATTCAAAATAGGCCATCAATCATCCAGTCTGTTGCCTCATGGGCTATTCTCCACCAAATCGACATATTTCAACCTATTTCAGTTACATTACTTATCGAGTGAGCAGTATATTACCAGTGATTTTGATTACGAGACGCATTTTGAGGAGAATTCATTATTTTGCTTCAAATGAGTAATTAGTCTGAGTTTCAATGCTCAAAAAATATTGATCGACATAATCATAATAATAAAAGGGCTTTTATTAAATTATTGTTTACACATTGTGTATAAAGTGATGAAAAGTAAATTAATTAATCTTATGGTGAAGTTCAGATGGGCGAAAGGCACACTTTGCTTTTTCATTTGAGAAACCTAAAAAATGTTACAAATAATTTAATATTCGCATGATTGACATGTGATTTATTTATTATGAGAACCATTATGAGATGAAAGCAATCTTACAAAAAAAATTCAAATGAAAAATTAATGTAACAATTGAAAGGGATAAATAATGCGAGTTGAACAGTCAAAAGAAGTTTTTCTGGGGGTGTCTTGAAAATGTCGATGTCGACTTCACGCAAGATGACTTTCTCTTGCTAGCTGATATATCTAACCACCCTGGGAGCAGGCATCCTCTAACTGCACCGCTTTTTGTTACAGATTCCTGAGCGCATCCAATAAGTGAAGTGTCAGATGCGATGTGACAGACGAAGATGCGCTTGTGGTGTCAGTGATGTCTGCGTGTAGCACCCCCTGAGCTGAACCGGTCCTGTTACCATGGCGCCCCCGGAAACCCCCAGCTATGGCCTGTCACTTCTAATATTGGCATTTTTCCTCGGCGGAGCTCGCACTAATCAAGGTTGGTATCAGATTATGAAATATGTAGTGATGAACAACACGCGATATGCTGTCGATGTCACGCGTGGCCCTCCGGCTCATTCTTTATTGATATTAGACGATCCGTTTCGGCGTGTAATTGAAGAAGACACAATTTCCATGCCGACACGAAAACGACAAATACACGAAATTATCCAAAGTTCAGGAATGGCCATTGACAGTAATTGCCGGGACGAGATCCTGCGCCCGAAGAATTCCTTGTCGCAATTGCCGTAATGGCCATAATTCCAGTTTTTACGTGCCATCCGATATTAGCCTGGAAAAGCAACTTTTCCTCAGGTTATAATCCCAGTAAAATATTAGGCTTTGTATGCTTCAAAACTCTCAAATTTTAATAAATCTATAAATCTGCAAAAAATCATTTGAATATGTGGTGGGTGTAATATATTGATGAATATCCTCGCACTGGATCAATACTTCCCCTATACAATTAATTGGGAATAACAGTGACGAAACATGTTCTTGTTTTTAGACTTTTAGTGATTCTTTGAATTTCTCTTAGATCAATTATGTTTTGATCACAAAACTGCTGCTTTCAGGATTTCTTTCATTTAAAAATCTGGAGAACTTTCCGACAACACTGTTTGGTGTAAAATTTACGTCATCAATTCGATCTAGTTGTATTTGTTACAATTAAAGAAGAAGAAATAAAGAAAAAATTCGAATGAAGTTATGTAGGTTGAAAACAGCATAATTTTTTACAATGGAATACCTAGATATTTTTAACACTTTAGACATTTCGAGAGTGACAGTGATGTAGAGTTGACCAAAGTGACCATTGTTTGAAATCTACTATGTTGAGGACAACGATAAATTGTTATAAGTTGTGGGAAAGTTTTTCTAAATGCTTATCTTATCTGAAATATTAAAAATGTGCTGTAAAATAAACTTGCAAATTTTAAATGGAACAGCTGTATTTGCTCCTACTTTCCGATAAGGATTTCGATAAGAATTCTGAAAATATGAACGTCTGTGTCTGTTAACAGTTTTCAAATTCGCAATCTTTTATGAATAATTTCAGCAGTTTTCCTTTTGTGATATTATTGCAAGTGGCTTTTTTCAGCATATTTTTTTATTGTGTTACCAGAACAACAACAACAACAGTAAAAACTACTTGTTCATGATTTTTTTGCTGATAAGCCTTGTTCATTAATTTAAATTAATTTATTCAAGAACCGACATTCGATATCCTTAATATGTATACATTAACAAAAGCTGCAATAGAAGACAGACGACTGTGTGTAATCTAACTAATCTAATCTAATTTAATCTAATATGTATAGCCTTAGGTGGAAGATAATTTTGACACTAATGAAATCAAAACTTTAGAAAAATAGCAGTCATGCATTTTTTAGCTCTTTCAAAAACACATCTTCAACAGCTCTTTGGAAATAAACGACTTTATCAAAAAAAAAAAAATCACATTCATTTGCAAACAATTCAAATATATCATTTCAAGTTACAGATTTCTGAAAAAAGGTTACAAAATATTGAAAAAACTGCGGAAGCCTCGTTAATTCCTGGAATTTAAAAAAAATGTTTACCAAACCACATCCTTTATTTAATTTAGATCAGATTGTTGACTATCTCAAAGAACGTACCGTTGGTCAGCACAAATGTTTTATATCGATCTTAAACTGCAGCAGCTTTAATTATTGTTAAATCATAAAGGGCCACTATTGCCTACACACAAATCCGGAAACTGAAACTAAATATGCGTTGTAGTTTAAAAATGTTCATCGATTCTACAGGTATAGAAATAAAAAAATAAATATAAATGCATTGTTGATTCAAAAACAGAATTGGCTTCGTCCACTGAATAAGTACTTTATTAATTTTGTTATGTTTTTCTGCTTCGTTAGACCACAGAATCGTAAGTCAAAACTGTATGAACATTTTCAGCATACAAAAAGATGAATGTTGTGTCCCAGCCTGTATTGTAGACAGTAATTAAAA
>QDEB01118565.1:0-10457 GCA_004193795.1 Asbolus verrucosus | reverse complement strand
AATCTCCAGAAATTAGATTAAGAATTTAAGAAATTAATCACACTTTCGTAAATTTTAAGAGTGTAAGGTATCTATTCTACAGTTACTTATTCTTGAAAAAAGATAACGAAAAGTAAAGGATCATGCAGATAGGATTACTTTACACAAGTATTTGTAAAAGAAGCAAAGAATCTTAAATGAGGTGCTCGAGCTTCAAATCAATCATTTAACATAATCTAACACGAAACTTTGAAACTGTGTGGAAGTACTTAGTTATCATGAAAAATTACCATTCAGGATAGATGCCTCTTCCGAGGAATTTGTGTAATTATTTCTAAAATNNTTCGTTGTTCGTGACAGCGTTTGCTATCCCACTTTTTTAAAAGGAATTTATTGACAAAACATTTTCATCGCTAATCTTCTGATTAGCATAATAATTCCATAAAATCGAACTGGCTCTACTGCAAAGACTTGGCCGAGGCTAGTATTTTAAACATTCGAAATTTTATTGTAATTCTGAAATTCCTTCGTCAGCCATGATCTGTTGATACCTACAGATTTAAAAATTGCATACAATTGTAAGAAACAAACAATAAAATCATTGACGAAGGGTGTAAAACCACAAAAACAAACCGGAAAGTAGACAAAATGGTTAGTACACATCCGTCCTGGAAGTGGCCATTAAAACTAATCTTTCGGGAAGTCGAGAAGTGCTGGGAAGATTACTTTCACTAAACCGGCCTTATCAGTGGAGGTGCGAACAATTATTAGACGTTAAATGGCAATAAAAGTATACAAAACCAGAAATTCTGAAAAGAAAATTGAAAGCCGGGATCTTTCGTTGCAACTGTTCGTGACCCTCTCTGAAAATATAATTATTTTTTTCATTTAGTTCCCACAAATTATCAATTAATTTTGTTGTCAGTGTTAATATAGAATAGTTATAAACGACTCAGATTGCACAGATAGGCAAATCTGCTAAAACTAATTTGTTATTCCTCCCACGGAATATGTACTGAAATAAATCTTTGTCCTGTCGCTTTAAGGCTAAATTCGTGGTCATAGAGCTGAACCAATAAAATAATAAACGTTGAATTTTACTCAAATCAGTGTTTAGTAATTTAAAAGAATTATTGATTGATAAGATCTGTTTCATTTACCAAGTTAATGTGGAAACATATCGAGCATCATAATGCTGCGTTCAGTGCACGGTTGTAAAAGATGTTTCGAGTTTTTTCGAACTTTGATGGCTGTAGGTGTGTCGATAATGCTAAGATAAGCCGAGTAAAACCCACTCTAAATAATTTCCCATTGAACGTGCCACGGTACAGATCTGCATTTTGCACGTTGTGAGAACGCCATACCCTGTCAAATAACTTAATTCCAACGCTAAGCTCCAACTTCCTTTGGCGAAGGCAGCAATTATAGTCAGGACCCGAGATTTACCACTTCAGTACATAAACAAGGCGCTCACTTCACAATGAGTATTGTATCTGTGAATTTATACAGATTCGAGATGACATCAATGCAGCGTGCATGTAATAGTGGCTCTATAAATAATTTCGAAAATATCCCCGACAATTACGGCTGAATGGTGCACCGCACGCATCCTGAGAAAGTCGATGCACAATTTCCGTCTTCCATGTCAACCACACACGCCAGAGAAGACTTACAGCGTGGACAATGCTCCGAAACCTGAGTTTCCAGTAACAGATGGCATTACAAGCTGCCATGAATTAATTGTTTACGACTATGTGTTATACGTCAATAATCACTTGCAGAGATCGCCTGGCGAAAGGGTTGGTGTTAATTTACGCAGGCATAACCTTTGTCGGCTCATATTCGACCGAATGAATCCTCCAGAAATATCTCATTAGTTTCATTAGCTGTAACGAGCGGGTTTATGTGGAAATTATCAATAAATAACCAATCATACAACTCGGTTCTCCTGCGAGAGTAACAATTACAAGGCGATATTTTACAATTAGCTGGCGTCGCGCAGCCCAGAGCTATCCAATGCAGAACCTGCACACAAAACCAAAACAACGCGTAAATAAATTAATAAACTCAGCTTTGAAGAGGGATAATTAAAGCTCAATCGCCTCCATCTCAAACCGCGGCAAATGGACAACGCTTGATGGACATTCATTTCGAGCGCCTTGTTGGAAGCTAAAAATAACGTCGAGCGTCCGTAAAGAACACTACCGTCTCTCTAAAACCAAATCTGAACGTTTTAAAATTAAATTATTTAAGTTCAGGTTAAATCAGGTGCAAGTTCTGCACTCGAACGCACTGAAGACGGAGAGATTCACCGATTTCAGTTACACGCGTTCGACTTACATGAAAACTTGCAACAAATAAGAAATCGTGTTTTTACGCACGAAGTTTCACACAAAGAGAATGTCGCTGTAACATCTCTTCTGCTGAAACGCCTAAAATGTGTAAATTCAAGAAATAACTTTGTGGTGCTGTAATGAAGGATTTGTTGTGTCTACAGTTGCATTTAACACTAACCGGGGTCACCAGCGACTCATTTTGTAATCTACTTAAAAATTCTTCTCACAGTGCGTAATTTTAGAGTTACCGTTAATTTCAGAAGATAAACAAGAGTGCGGAGGAATGTTTTATGTACACGGTTGGTCTCGGTTAAGCTGGATCAGGAATTAATTGCGTTATGTTTTTAAAACTTATTGTACTTGACGTCTCTCATTTGCAAACTTTTGTGTGGATTATTATGTATTATATTTTTTTGGATCAAGTATTTATCAGAAGTTGATTTATTTTGTTATATCCTGAGTTTCTGAATAGAAATTCTCATGAATGCTAACATTAGACCTAAACCATTTATCAGTCTGACTTAACAAAAATCAGTCGACGCCGATAATGTGATCAGAACGGTTTCGTTAATCTCTCAATATCTGTCTGCCCCAAGAAAAATGTTTTCTATTCATCATGAGAAAGATCATCCGTCAAATCACAATAAACAGTTTGTTTTCGGATTTGGGTTAATACTACATAACCCGTCCTGATAATGTTTCATTTGTATTCTTTTGCCATTTTGACAGCCGTTGTATTATCAATTTTGCGTATGGTACTGTGTTTTTAAACATTATAAATTAATCCATATTACGTAGAAAGTATCGTGACAGTTTGTCAGTCTGTTTGTTGACAGTTTTGACTCATATATGTAATCTTGGAAACAACTTGCTAGATCAAGAAATTTTGTTGGAACGAATGAGTGTTGGTTTTTATAAAATATTCATTATTGGTGTCGATGTAAGTGCAACAATTTTATTTTTTAAAAGAATATGAAAATTTCCAAAATTCAGAGGTCTTGACAATTTGTTAGCCTCATTTTTGATATTTGTTGGCACTACGATATCTTGGAAATTAACTTAATTGATTAGAACGAAATTTTATGTACACATTGTCATTGTGATTGTCAAGTACTGAATCAGTTTATATCCATCTCTTTTCTTTTTCGTAAAAGATATTTTTTATCGGTTTCTCAGCATGTTGTCAATGTCAAAAATGTTCAAAAAATTATTTCTAATAACCTAGATTATTATTTTATCTTAAAATGTTATTTATTTTTGACTCATTTCGTGCATTAGCTGTTGAAATTTTCGAAAAATAAAGTTTAAACATACATGCTGAGCCTGTACTACACTGCTGTTGCTGATAAAGCAACAAGTTGGTCATTATCAATATAATACGTACAAATTGTTGTACAATGAAATGCAACCAAAGTGTTAAATAATGAGACTGACTGATACATTAGGTAACTAATACCAAAACAATTGTACGTTAATTGCACTGAATTTAACTGGTGGCAAATTAATTTACAAACGGTTAAATCAACAGTTAAAGTGTAGAATTTGGGGTAATTTTTTTACTGATTCATTGTTAAAAAAACATCATTAAACAGCAAAAAAAAAAAATTAACATGATATCGTGCGTGGAAGGTGAAATTAAAACGGAAACGTAAGTCGTTTTGAAGCTTTATGTATCTGCACAAAAGCTGGTGGCAAATTTTTGATGACATATGTGCTTTCGACACTGAACTGAAAATATGTCTGCAAAGCATGTAACCCTACGAGAAATAAAATGTTTTATGCGTACTTTTTTAAAAATAAATTTTAAATACCTAAACGCTTTATCTTCTCCTCCAGCAACTGTTGGCACATCGTGCAATGTTTCTTTTCTTTGACGCAGACAAAGCCTTGACGTCAGTTACGATGATTATTTGTGGGAGAAATCAAACCAAAACAATCTGAAAGCCAGTTAATTTAAATGAATCCATACAAGTGAAATGCTTATAAATGAAAACAATACAACTAACAATAGAACTAATTTAAGATAATTAAATTTGTTAGGAATAACTGAATGCGCTAATTAAAGGAAATTAACGTCAAGGAACAATTGTGGAAAATGAATTTAATGAAAAGACAGCTTACTTGGGAAAGGATAACAAAAGTTGGACTTCAGCTGGAGCTGTTTCAGCCTCCAATAAAGTTACCAGAACACAATTCACCATAAGCCTTGCGACATTTTTGAAAGGCGACTTTTATGGAACCAAACACGGCATCAAATTTTATTGTTTCGTAACTAATAAAGCGCAGAGCCAGACATCTGTCGCTTTGGCCTAAAACCGGACCTGAGATCATTAGACTTTTGGCAAAGATTGACGTCCCTCTCATCAATTTCAAGTTTAACCCCAAGTGTGCTTAACTCGTGTAAAATTCATAAATTTCACAGTGACGCATTTCGACGATGATGAAGCAGTGTATTGTCCAAGATGGTCGAAGTTTTAAAATCGAAGATATATGGACGTCTTAAATTCCGAAACTGTAGAACTTCCAAAGCCCGAGTTGTAAAAGATTATTTAGAGCCTTTTGATAATAATTACGTCGCGACAGGATTATAAATTTCGTGAGTCTTTTCTCTTGCAATCAGGGAAAATCGACGAAATCAAATCGGGAGAGATTACAATTCGAAATTAATAGATTAGTTGATTAAAATTAAAATCTCCCCTCGAGTTGGCTTCTGGAAAGTGTTTGAAAGTCTCGAAATCATAACGACAGAATCTCGAGCGAGTATCAGTGTCCCTTCGACATGTTTGACATAAAAGCAGGGGTGCTTTTGATCCCCTAATAATTTAATTTTTCCGTGGATTTTTCACGAACTGCAATCATCATCAGGGAATGGAAAAATCCCGCACAATAAATCGTGTCATATTATTTATTATTTGAATGGGAAACATTTCCATTAACACGATTAAAAAAAGTCAATTTCAACTACGCACACCGCATAGTGGGAAAAAAATATAACTGGGACCGAAACGAATTCATCACGACCAGTCGTGTATAATGTCGGTTGGGCTTTGTTTCAAACATTCAGTTATCTATCATTGCATAATTTAGATGAGCAAATGACAAAATTATCAGAGAAAATCAGTGACGGACATTGTCCCCTATTTATGGCTCCCATAAATTAAAACGTAAAACCAGAGTCCATAAATCAACCTATAACGCGAATGAAGTATCGTACGCCAACTAACACACGGAAATCGACGATGGGCGCTAATTGAAATTTCCCTAATGGTATTTCTCTGTAAACAATCGGTATAGTCTGTCGGGAACGATCCGTCACTTACCGACGCGACACGAAGGGGCGGGACGTTACTGTATCCTGTGGGATGTCATCCAGGCCAGGACTCGTTCTATGCGTTCCCCTTTCAACCACAGAGCGACGTTGAGCCGTCAGTTTGACGCGAAACTACCATCCCACCCAAAGATATTTCTGGATCGTTCACAAATTTTGAAATTTATACCTCAATGAAAATGGTCATAATCGAAAACAAATGCGTCCACACTGATATCACCAGCTTGTCGAAGACAAAACTGGCATCCAGTTAAAAATTTGTGAATTGGTAAGTTTGGTAACGATAGGAATGAAAATGTTTTTAATGTTTTGAAAAACTCCAATGTAGCAAAATAATAAAATAAAAGCAAATTTTTTGAGACACTTCGAAAAAATTTCTAGTACGATGTATAGTTTGGAAATAAAGAAGACTGTTGTATTGAACAGTGGTGGAATTTAAAAGAAACAACGAACTTCATAAAAGAAAATTTTAGTGAAAAGAGCATCGAAAATTTCCGCTTACAAAGTGTCAAATATCAAAATTTGTATCAAACTTACGAGAAATTCTGAATATAGATAAGAAGAAAACAATAACTTCATTCTATTTTTTTAAGAATCATCGGTTAAAGGTACTGGGAAGAAAAACAATCTTTGAAAGTACGTTATGAATAGCTAAACAGTCTTTTGACTTGTTCTTAAAGGAGTATTTTAATTTTGACTGGTAGTTTCAATCTTTTTTTGCATTTAATCTAATCTATTACTGTCACTCCTGTAACAATTGATAAATAGAAGGAAAATAAATAAAAATGTATTTCTGTGCGTTCGACTCGCAAAACACAATTTTTCAATTCTCACAACTGAAATTTTCTTGATAAGGGATGACAAGTGTTAACGACATTTAAAAAAAATTAAATTTGAGAAAGTAGCATCATGTACAGCTGTATTTTGCGATAAAATAGCGACATTTTTTAATAGTTTAATTTTGAAAAAAAAATCAAAGCAAGACTTTAAAGAAATATATTAATTTAAAATTTATGAAGCCAGGAAAGAAAAAAGAACATTGTAGTAGTATATCCTCGTAGTATATACTAGGAATCTTATTTTAAATTTTATTGCAATTGATTCATAAATAAGTTACAGAGAAATGGGGCTTTCCGATGTAAAAAGTTTATTTTAAGACGAAATGTTTTGGCAAAAAAGGAGAGAAGCGATAATAAAAAGGCTCTCTATCATTTGATTCAGACTTATATTGAGTCAGCTGTTTCATAAAAATTTTTCTGTTCTCAAACGTTAATAATGAAATCCTAAATAATTTATGAGAGGTACTCCAATTTACGAGATTTTTCTACGACAATATGTTTTTATAGAGGGGAATTTTTATGTTATTGAATAAAAATATTAATCCATTCACAAAAAAGGTAACGCAGAGTAACACAGAATTAACGATTTGTCATTTTTTTAAATCAGAAGAGTTAAAATAATTGATGTTGAATGGCACTGATAGCGTTTCCTCCTCATGCTTGCTGAGTCCTATGTAAAGTCCCATCGCAATTAATCAAATTGGTATACTAAATGTACACAATACAAGCCACAGATAGTTGAAAGTGGCCAAACAGACTGCCAAAGCATGTCATCAAGCGACATTTGCAAATAGTTGACCAGAAGAATCAGTTATTAATACAATGTCCTGCATTTTCAAAAAAGGAGTAATATAAATATAAAACATATGAACGAATATTTTGATAATTATTTTACTTAAACACAGTAAATTTAAAAGATAAGGTTCTTGCTTATTTCACAGCTGTATTTTATTCTGTGAAACTTTTAAGAGAATTGGACTGAAACATTTTAGTTGAGTAAGTTTTGCCGGAATGATAATAAATAAGGATCATATGTGTTACCAATACTTCGAAAAATTGTATACCCTATTACACTTCTTACAGGGGGATCTGTTAGACTTGCGTTATTGGGAATGATTATTAAAACATTATATCAACTAGATTCCTTTGGGGGATAATTATAATCCTATAGCCTCCAACAACCCCTAAAGAGATGAAGCAGGGATTATAGGGCAGCTTTTGCAACGATATCTTTTGTATCCGTCCAGGGAGTTTGAAAAATTCTACCGCCTGATGTGTGACAGAATATTTGTTTGGATGACTTTTTCTGGCTGTATTCCACAAGAAACTTATTGTCTAAATTTATATAACTGTAAATTATATTTAGACTCTACGGTACACCTTCATTATTTTCGCTTTTATAAAAATTACGTCGAACATTTTATTATACTGTTTCACTCTAGCAGTGTAGCACATTTCAATTAATATTGTGATATGACGATTG
The DNA here is from genome assembly GCA_004193795.1 of Asbolus verrucosus. Classification (NCBI taxonomy): domain Eukaryota; kingdom Metazoa; phylum Arthropoda; class Insecta; order Coleoptera; family Tenebrionidae; genus Asbolus; species Asbolus verrucosus. Next base: position 2,492 of record QDEB01118565.1, on the reverse strand, counting down.
AAATTGTAAAATTAAAATTTTATAAAAACGATGAAAGAAAACTATTTTAATATCACTTACTGTCGTTGATAAAATATTCTAATAATTGGAACTGCTGAGTTATTCTTGTATTTTTTTTAATCTAGTAAAAATCAGTGATTTAAAAATTAAAAATTTCATGAATCAAGTACCTATAACCCCAAAATCATCGACATTGTTAATCCTCCTGAGGGGTTCTTTATTTGAAAGAGAATATTTTTAAATCATTTCAAGAAATTAAAGAAAAAAACATATCAACAAACCTAAGGCTTTGTGGCCTTAAATTATCAATTATATTACATTATCAATTGATGCAGAAAGCAAACAAGGAACTAAATGTGTGGTGTACAAATGCTCCATTACTTACATCCAGAGTCAAAATGACCATTTATTTTAAAATTAGAATTTGAAATTTGAAAAACCGTTTGTTGACAAGGGTAGGCACCAAGGTACTGTAAATATCGTTTAATTTCACACGTATGGCGTCAACACGCATTTTCTTATAAAACAGAGATATTTTTAAAAAATTTTTAAAATTTGGAAAGATACATGACTTGCCAACTCGTACATCTTTAAGAGATGCCGCAATATTTTTTACATTTGATTCAGAGCTTCTGTTGAAGCTCTGTGAAGTTTCCCATTATCTGTGACGACATTAAACTAATGTTTTGTTCAATTTTGTTCAATTAACAGTTTAAATGCGGATTTTTTGTGTTTTTTTAAAATCACCTCGATTTCAGCACGTTGTTAGTGTAATCAGTTACGATAAGTCGTGCTATACAAGGTTTTCAAATATTTTACGGAACAGCTTGTAGATATAATAACCGCACGATGACAGATTACTATCACCTAAACCGATCAAGTTTTTATTCGTATAATTTTATGGATTGTGGGCCGTATAAATTGAGCTTTTGTTGCTGGCCGGCGATGTAAACTTACACGTGTCATAGTAAACGTATACATTCAAATAACCATCATATAAAGTTCGAAACATTTATCGGCCCTGGCAGACTTGTCTCCATTAAACATTACACCAGAAAACTGATATACGCAAACATTCGAAATTGTTATTGAATCAATAAATCGTTCCGACAGGCAAATAATTCAAAACTGCATATGTAAAATTAAACGTAAACAACCGTAGCCGTAAATATATTTTACAAATGGGATTGCAGATTCAATCGGTATTTGAGATTAGAGGAAATGCAATTACAGGAAGGTGCACCTATTAAAATAACGTGCCAGCATTGTTAATCATCTTTTTATGTTTGTTGAGCGACTGAAATTAATAACTAAAACGCTTAATTATTTTCGCTAGATTTCAAGTTATGTGCCGCATCCGAGTTCATCTTAATTTGCATTTTTATTACAAAACCGAGGAGTGTGCATTAAAATGCGGCCTAAACAAAGACTCGCTCCGAACAAAAGAAAAAACAACATTAGCAGACTTGAATTTTAATTCGGTTGTAAAAAATCAGACAAGCTGTTTAGTGAAGAGTTGCCCGTTTAGGTCTTAAATTGCTTGGCTTCTTGGCCATTATGCAACGGAAAAACTGTGCACCTTTTCGATTACCAACGAGTTTGTTTGCTATCTGTTAAAGCTCCAACGCACGCAGTCTATGTGACAGGAACATGGTGATGTCCTGTTGCAGTGTGCAACCAACCCGGACGAGACAATATACAGATATGCTCGTGTGACATACGGATTTATAAAGAATACATCCACACAAAAGCGTTTCAGTTTATGTTCGTTCGAAATTGGTGTAAAAATGTTGTTCGAAAGAGTAATTCAGGCACCTACACTTCAGATGATTTACATGCTCTTACCTGTAATGAAGAAGGCACTATCTCCTGGTTGCATTTTATTGGACACTTTGATAGCGGAATTTGTGGACTGTCCAACNNTTGTCCATGTCCCTCGCTCACTCGCTCATCTTCTAGGACATCACGTCGATAACTTGAGAACGCTTCAACCTATCGAGTTCAAATTTTGTTTACGGATTCTTTGTCAAATTCGTAGATATAACTTCGTTAGTGGGCAATATAGCTCAAAGGGTTGTGGGGGGTGCACAGCCCCCCTTCATTAATAATCAAGATAATACGATGACATTTGATCAGTTTATCACAAACATCAAATAGAGGCAAACAAAATAAAGAAAATTAAAATCGGTTACTTAGTGCCTGAGTTATTAGCTTTCAAAATTTTAAGAAGTGCTGGCATCTATGAGAGACTAGCGGAATTCTAAGGCTCTCTCATTCTAGCGCAGATTTGTAATGTGTCCCTTGTATTTTACCATTTCAGTAACCAACAAAAATACACGATCCTTTCTGTGTTTTTACCTGCTTACCAGCCTTGGATACCCGTTGTTAAAGCACTTACTTATCATGACAGGTCAATATTTTAAATTTAAGATATTATGAAAAATTCATAAATTAATTTTCCAATTCAGCCCTCAGTTGCTATCAAGTTTCAA
>QDEB01118553.1:286-13356 GCA_004193795.1 Asbolus verrucosus | reverse complement strand
AACTTTATTTGAATTTTCGTAACCATTTTCTATGAAAAATCTGCCCTTAAAATATAAAATAAACATAAAATAAAATAAACATAAAATCTTCAATTATCAAAAAATAATACAAACGAAGTCTTTATTGTATACTGCGTGACAGAAAATGCAATAAAATGCAATCCAGTAATAATGATGTGAATAATTTTACAGTAGTATGTTGTGTACCGCTTAACACATACATAATTTAGAGAATTAGATAACAATAACAATAACTAATTGGCACTGCTGACGTTCTTTACACCATTGCAGTCGTTGCCGTCTGTGTAAAAAGTTAAAGGTAACACCAGATATGGACGATATGAAAACAGTCCACATGATCTTAAGCGGCGATATACGTCTACCTTCTTCAGCAAATCATTGGTTCTGGTGGTAGTGAATCTGTCTCTAATACCCAAAAGTCTCAAACGTCGATCTTGGCGATCTGTTGTTCGTCTTTGAGATCCAGTGCCTCTCGTTCGACGTTGCCTTCTTGAAACGAAGTTCGACAAGTTCGCATGACAGTTGCGACAATACGGTCTACGATTTGAGCAATTTCACGGAATGACTTTCCGGCTTCTCGTAACCTAATAATTCGACCCCTATCAAATCAGGTGCACGTCTTCTTACTCTAAGCATATTGTGTAAATCACAAAATGTCAAAATAAGCGAATAAATTGACAGAGCTGTTGTTAATAATCCATATCTGTATAAGTAGGACAAAAAAAAAAAGCAACCAAGAACTACAACACAACTAAACGCTCAAATTCTTATCACTTCTTCCATTGGTATCAAGCCTATATACAGCTTTTGGTCGAAAAGTATCCACTCTTTCAAGGTGTAAAATTTTCTATCACGCATTGTAAATATCGTCACATCATGCAGATGAATCTAAAATGGTGATGTGTTCGATTTTCTTCTGTAATTTTTGTTTTCTTTAATCTCTTTATAACTTTGAAATTACATTCTTTCCATGTTTTCTTTTCGTTACTTCTTTTTCAACTCGTTTCGATTTTTTAAAATTTTCTCTCTTTTAGAGGAACTTGCACATTATTTTTATTAAATCTGCTTTTTTGGTGTCATTTATGTTATTATGTTGTAATTAAAAGTCAGTGATTTTATTGAAAAGTGAAAATTTCCAGTTGTATTAGTAATAAAATCTAAATATGGCACTTACGTCGCATATGAAAACTGTTGATTCTTCAGAATTAATTTAGCTTTGCGCCTTGCTAATACAATCAAATTAAAGGTTTTATAAATAAAAAAAAGTTTCTGAAAATTCCTTTTACCTTGGCTTATGATGTAAGTTTGCCGAAAACTAACATTAAGAAACAACCTGCTATAAAAACTTATCTCTCATTAAATCAACATTGTATTTAGATTTTTTTTTCCCAAGAAGTTTTCTAAGTCCACAAAACATTATGGAGTTAATGCTTTAAGATGTGTAACTTCTAAGCCTATTTTACAAGAACATACTTGAAACTGTCAGATTTTGGTGCCTTAACCTTAATTTTTTTAAATACGAGTTTCAGTGACATTGACAATAGTATCAGCAAAACGCTTCAAGGTCACATCTTTCACGGGAGAAAGATCAAGTTTAAAACATTTGTGGAAGTAAAACATGTGTTTGTTAAATGTCAATAAATATCGAAAATTCTTTCATTTTCTTGCAAATACACATTTGATCCGAGGATTAGCTGAATATAATGTAAATACAATTCAATGATCCAGTGAATTTTAACACTTCAGTTATTTTTAAAGTTTGATTTTTTTGAAGACTAATTTTTCACAGAAAATTGTCTCAAAACTTTTCTTTATCAATTATGAATCATTTCCTTATTATAAACTGCCTAACAGGCGTAGAATGCCTATAAAAGAGTCCAATAGTTTCTGCAGTTTTCGAAAAATAAAAAACTTGGAAACAAATAGAGTGAAAATTTGACAAATATTGACTTTATGTTACGTGGTTTCTGGGTGATGCCGTCCTCTTGTTAAAGAAGACGAAGAAAAAATTCTGATATTTTGAAGAAAGCAACATGTCTTTCGAAACATCAGCAAATTTAACAAGACGATGGCCACGAAAGCCTACGTTCAACCAAATCTTGAAATTTCTTTGAAATATGCAATTTTGTTAGAGAAGGCAATTAGCATCGAAAAAAATTTTTTACGGGCAGATGCGACAAATTATTTCTGCCAAAAAATACATAAAATCAAAATTTTTGAACGCCTTTTGCGATCCTGCATCCCCACAAATTCGCTAATTCCAAATATGCAAAAAATTGATATTTTTACAAATCTACCTCTAACAACTTCCTGAATCATACTCTCTCTCACCTCACCCTAAGATGATTCTCACATTTTTACCGCAAAATGCAAACAGATGGGAAATAAAGAACCGAATGGTACTCTTATTGCGCCGCAAGTCATTAAGAATGAAACCTTTTTATGTCTTTTTCTTTCAGCATTAGGTTGAGAAGGAGGAAGTGTTTATCCACGAGTTAGAGCGTAAGTGAAAGAATCTGGAAAAATATACATATTAATATAATGATTAATCTCGTAGATTGTAATATTATATATTTGTTGTGCTCCATCTGATTTAAAATGTGTAATATAGCGTCATTAGTGAAAAATAGTATGAAAATTGTTCGGTAATGTTTTATTTTCCTTTCATTTTTTATATACTGTTATAGATTAATTTTTGTATCATAATAGGCTCATGTCTCGGATTCGTCAGTGCGTATGTTACTTTTATTTCTAGTGTTAACATTAAGCAAGTGCTGGATTTTTGTTAGGCAAGTACCAGATCCCAGCTGCAACTCGAAAATTAATTTTACTCTTTTGTATTAATACTAAGCAACTTAATTAAAAAATAAACAATTTCTTAAACTAAGCCGAGAGATTTGTTCTGGTGGAGCACAAAAACCTTTTCGTTTCAGTAAGATTTCTTCTGCTTAAGTATACACACTTAATACATATATTTATGTATATATAAAAAATAAATCTAGTAATCCTCCATTAGTTTTCATGATTGTCGAGTAATCTCTTTTCTTCGTCGTTTTGCTTCATTTTTACCCTTGGTGGGGCGCCTTCATACTTGAAATGAAAAAGAATGAAGTTGAGAAATGATTGGGAACATTTCTGTTACCATTATATCGCCGAGGGTTTTGCCTCTATTGTATCCACAATCCCCTCTCCCGAAAATCCAGCCAGGTGCAACTCCATCAGGATCGTTTAATAAAATGGCGTTGCGACAAGAGGTGTACAGAATTCTTACGACCAAGAAAATAATTACCTGAAGTACGTTATTCGGTAATTTTTGTTATGGTGTCAGCTAGTGTTTACCTGTACAATACAGTTGATGACTATCAGTAGAATGAATGTCGTTAAAGCACTTCGAATTGGTATTCTCAATTTACTGATGCATCCTTCGGTGTTCAAGGATTCGGCTACCAAACCTGGCTGATCCGCCCATACGCTGTGAGCGTGAATTTGTTGTAGAGGATCGTGAAGACATTGCATAGGGAAACTGATTCGACAACAACTCCACGGTGTTACCGGAAAGGCCCAGTGGCTTTCATTGCTGCGGAATCTGCAAAAACCAACTGATGATCAAATAATTTCAGTTTTTGGTTGTATTCACTTCACTGTTTGACCGTTTCAGATTTTTCGTTAATTTCGTATTTGTTCATCCAAGCAACATCGTGCCATTCTTTGTAGGAGTGTATACCGCAACATTGCAGATCGAACTGAATTTTGTCTATTGTAATTTTCCATAAATTATCCCTTAAGTACTTAGTCATTCCAATATGTATTGAATGCCCCATCGCTCTTATCATATGCTTATACACCTTATTCGTCAGCTTTGCCAGGATTAATAAATAAGTAATTATGTAAAACGACACACACGTCCATGCAAATACCAAATTCCTTGTACTTTTCCTGGAAAAAAAGACCTGTAACTGCCGTCGAGTTGCAGTCATGCAAATTTTACTTATAAGCTTGATTCATACACTTGTACTTAATTTTGAATCCGAAGAGATAACAGCAAATATTATTAAAACCACAGATTCCGATTACCGCAAACACGTAACTAATTTCTGCTCTTTCTGAATAAAGAACTGGTGCCACTGAAACGTAGATATAGATCGACAAAATTAACATAACTACACCCGTTGCTACTTGTATCATATTCAGAGACACGAATATTATACTTAATATATTTCTTTGGTTTTTGCTCAATTTAAATACCCCAATGGCCATAACAAGGCAAAGTGACGTTGACACAACATGACAAAAAGTGAAGGACACATTAATAAACAACCTGATTGTTACAAGAAAATCATTGAGGAAGCAACTATTATTCGGATTTTTTTTTGCGGTAGTCTTATCAAAGAAAATTGAAATTTTCAATAATTGGCGTGCCAAATTTCAAATCTGTGATGACAAAAAAGCTGCGCCACTCCATCCATTGGTAGATGACATTCTGCGCATTCCATGCATTCAGTTAAAGCGGTTTTACTACAAGAGTAAAATTTTGTTTCTAATATTAATCATTACTCAAAGTTGATGGTTAATCACTTAATCAGTCAAATATGCAATAATTAATCAAATTTAATAATTACAAATTCGAATTTTTACTTCAAAAAATATTTTGTTGAGGTATGGAATTTGTTGGGTATGGAAATTGATCGAATCTAACCTCACTTCTGTATCATGTCCGGTGCAATAAACAATTTTATTAAAACTGCTTTAAAAAGCAAATTAATCTCGCAACAAGTCCGATTTTATCCTCGATGGAGTCACCGGAGACCTTTAAAGGTCTACACCGCCGAAGAATACGACGAAATGGAGAAAAAACAGCAAAGTGGAGAGAAACCAAAGAACGAAAAACAGCCTAATTTTTCGATTTTTGAGAAGTATGGAAATTCTAAAATCAATTGGGATCGTGCTAAAGATTCGAAAGAAGGTACTTCTGGAGCAGTAAAGTATAAAATTAAGCCCAAGAAAATGGCGAAGCCCTTAATTGCAACCCATCAAAGTAGTAAGATTGCAACCACGGATATGTTGGAGACAGTCATAGACGGTGAAGGCAATTTCGTTTATACAAAGATGGGAAATAATGACCGTCGAGTTGGGTAAGAAATTGTTTAATTCGGCTGCTCTATAATGTAATAATTTAAATTCAAGTACAATCCTGACTGAGATTAAATCGAAAAAAGAGAAAAACAAGAAGGATCTGATTTTGCTTGAAGGTAAACGCCTCATTAAAGACGCATTACAATCAGGCTGCCACTTAAAATATATCTTATTTAGTCGCAAAAACGAAATTGAGTATTTGAAGCCGTTTTTGCCAAAAGTGGGGGTACATTTGTACAAAATGCCATATAAAGAAATGCAGATGTGGTCAGATCTCACAACTAATCCAGGCATTATGGGTATGATTAATGATTTTATCTTTCTCATCTAATTTACAAATTTTAGGCATTTTTAAAATTCCAAATATTGATGATTTCAAACGTAAAGAAGCCCTACCTTTCACTGTAATTTGTGACAACATTCGAGAACCAGGAAATTTAGGAACTATTCTAAGGATTTGCGCGGCAGTAGGTTGTGATAAAGTCATTTTAACAAAAGGATGCGTCAATCTTTGGGATACTAAAGTATTGAGGAGTTCAGTTGGAGCGCATTTTAAATTGAGAATTCAGCGAAATCAGGAATGGCATAAAATTGAAGAGGAAATAGATGCGAGTTCAAATATTTTTATAGCTGATAATAGAATCATTTCTGATAGTGATGGAAATACTGAAGATTTAGGCACAATTATGGAACAAATTCCAGTTTTACCATATTATGGAATTGATTTTAAATCATTTAAACATACAATATTGATAGTAGGAGGTGAGACTCTTGGTATTAGTAAAAATTCATATGAAATAGCTCTTAAGATGAGTGGAATGAGGCTTAACATCCCACTCAGTAATGATGTAGAGAGTTTAAATGTTGGTGCTGCTTTAGGGATTATAGCGTTTGAATTTAGGAAACAACTGATGCAAACATTCGTGAATAAATAATTTTTATTATTAGAGTAAGTCTACAGTGATTTTTTCCCACATTTCTTTTTATCAGTTTTACAAACTAAAGGTTCGAGAACGACGTAAGTTTTCCGTCTTAATAATAATCGCCTGGTTTCTGAAGTTTTGGAAGTTTCTTTCTCCAATGGTAGTTTTCTAGAGTGAAAATTTTGATTTTGAGAGCAAGACTTATTTAAAAAATTACCTTTTTCGTAGTGGAAACGTGGGGTGTCGCATTCCTAGTTCCATTGCTTTGCTTTCAACTCTAAAATTCTTGAATGTAGGTATCTTACTTCCAATTGGAGGTATGCATGAAAATGGCGTAAAGATTTCATCTCTTTTTGCGTTATTGTTAGACATTTAAATATAAACATCTAAGCGACCTCATTTCAAGAATTAAACTGTCCTTAGTGTGTGCTACAAAAGCGTTTAAATTATTTATTATGCGCGACAAACGATGACAGATCACACTTTATTAATAAATCATTAATCCTTAATCAATAAAACTCATAATCACATTTACATACTTCATTGATTTGTGATTATCTCAAAAACTCAGTGAGAAATTATCAATTATTGTTATTTTCAAATCACGTGGGAGTTGTTTTAAAATTTTAAAATTTTTGAAAATTTAAATCTCGCGCTAGATTCTATCTTTGTCGATCACGTGTTGTTTGCGTTTATTGGTCTTTGTTATTTAATTATTGACAATAGTTGGCAACACTGTGTTGGCAGCTGCTCTAGAAAACAACTGTCATTTCAAGTGCTTTCAAGTTTTTGCTTTTTTTGGTAAGTATTTCATTGTTACTACTTCATTTTTTACGGAATTGCAACAATTTTCACTCCAAATCGATCAGACGTCTTGTTAATTACAAGCCAGCAACGGCAGCTCCTGATTTAACCCTAAATCAATTTTTTTATTGATAATTGAAGAAAAAACCTTAAATATTTAATTAAAACAAGTCCAAACTCGGCTCAGCACACACAACTCCCCGGTTACTCATTCATCAATCTTTCCCAAAGTTTTTGCGCATAATTCATCATAAAAACAAGTTTGTTTACATTACAATTTGGCTAAATCCCATATTTGTAAAGATTAATTCACACTATTGTTAGCTTTGACGTTAACGGCCGCGATGAGTGATCAAGAATCAGAAACTCCACCAGAGATGAGCCCTCACGATCTGGAGAAGATTGAAGAGGCCAAACTGAAAGCTAAATACGCGGGGCCGACAGCCGGTCCTAACGCTGGCCGATTAATGGGGGGCCATTCGGCTTTCTTGCAGAAGCGGCTAGCCAAAGGACAGAAGTATTTCGATTCGGGCGATTATCAAATGGCGAAACAAAAATTGGGAGGCGTGAATAAAGCGCCCTTGAAGACACCTTGCTCTGTACCTGGATTCGCCACAGGAGAAGCCATCCCCACTCCTGAAACAGTACCCGTACGGAAAACCTCAATCATACAACCAAAATTCACATCAAATGTGAGCTAGTTTTTAAGTGATCCTTTTATATTAATTATTACTCAGTAGGTTTTGTAGTTTGTTACACATTAATGATTTTTGAGCAGTTATGTACTAATTTATTTTGTTTACTTGAAATCCCCCACGACTATTGTAAATGGTTGAATATGGTTTGCAACGCAGTTCTAACCTTGATAATTGTACCTTTGTAATTGTATTTTTTTTAATTCATTATTTTAAGAAAATAAACTTGCTTTTGAATGTTTACGTTTGTTTTTTTCTGAGCAATATGAAACTTGGTAATATTTTAGGGATTTTTATTTTATTATGTTAAAATTGCACCATTCTGTGAAATGTCATTTCAAAAACCGCCAAAAGTGTTGCAGCAGAGGAAAGTTTTTGTTGTGATAAGTGTTTAAAAAAGTCGAAGATGACGAATTACCAGCTATCCGAAGGAACCCTCAAGGTAAATTACCAACAAAAATGATGAAGTCAACACCAAATCTGTTTTTAGCTGATCATGAATGATGACAAAGTCCCAGATCCAATCATGCAAGTTTTGGGCAGCAAAAAAATTAATTCCAGCAGTTCCGATAAAGAACGTTACCGAATTTTGCTATCAGACGGTAAAAATAATGTGTCTTTCGCGATGCTTACAACTCAGGCGAGTTCTGGAGGTGTCCAAACAAATTCCATCATTAAACTAAAGAAGTACATTACCAGTATGATCAATAACGTCAACAACGGCGAAAGGTGAGCATAATTGAATCAGATCGACTATGATAATCACTTGGAGTTTCAGGAAGGTGCTTTTGATATTGGACATGGAGTTAATCGCTGACGGGAATAAAGTTGGAAAGATTATAGGCAATCCAACTCCTTTAGGAGATGATAAGGGGTCCTCCACTACTGTATCAAACAGCACAAGCATTGAAAATTCAAGTATGAACAGAGCAACAACAGCTCCAGCTCCAGTTGAACGCCCCAGTTCAATGTTGAATCAATCATTATCTGAAAGCAGGATTATCAGCCCTATTTCGGGGCTCACCCCTTATCACAATAAATGGGTGATTAAAGCAAGAGTGTCAAACAAATCAGATATGCGTACTTGGTCCAATTCGCGAGGTGAAGGCAAGTTGTTCAACATTGATCTGATTGATGAGAGTGGGGAGATCAGGTGTACAGCCTTCAGGGACATTGCTGACAAATTCTTCAATTATCTTCAAGTAACGTTGTTGATTACAAATAGTCAAATCTTGTACACACTCAATTATTTTAGGTTGATAAAGTTTATTATATCAGCAAGTGTCAGCTAAAACCAGCTAATAAGCAGTTCAGCCAACTTAATAATGATTACGAGATGACTATGACCAATGAGACTGTTATTGAAGAATGTTTAAGTAATGACAACGATGTGCCTCAAGTGAAATTCAATTTTGTCCCCATTGATGAAATCGCTAATAGAGATGTGGGAACTCTGGTAGATGTGATCGGTATTTGCAAATCAGCCTCAGATCTTCAAACATTCACGTCAAGATCGACGAATCGGGAGCTAAAGAAGCGTGATGTGCACCTTGTGGACCAGTCAAAAACAGCTGTAATGTCACTTTCTTATTTCCAATCTGATTGTATTAAATTACCAATTTTTTAGATTGATTTAACACTCTGGGGATCCCAGGCTGAGTCTTTTGATGGCAGCAACAATCCAGTGGTGGTGGTAAAAGGAGCCAAAATCGGCGAATTTGGGGGCGGCAAAAATCTGTCAACTTTAATGAGTAGCCAGCTGAAAATTAATCCAGACATCCAAGAATGCTATCGAATAAAGGGTTGGTATGACATAGAAGGGAAGCAAGCAGACGTCAAAAACATCAGCGAAAGGAGCGGCATTGGGGGTGGTTTCCAGACATCCTGGATGAGTTTCAAGGAGGTACAAGAACAAGGACTTGGCCAATCTGAGAAGGGGGATTATTACCAAACCATGGGCACAATTTTGTTGATCCGCTCAGAAAATTCAGTATATAAAGCCTGTCCAACTGCAGAATGCAACAAGAAAGTAGTAGACTTGGAAAATGGGATGTACAGGTGTGAGAAATGCAACCGCGAGTATCCCAACTTTAAATACCGATTGCTTGTTTCTGTGAGTTTGTTTTTAGTAAATTTTTAAATTTTATTTATTTTGCGCAATTAGATGAATATTGGAGATTGGAGCACCAATCAGTGGGTCAGTCTGTTTGCTTCTGAAGCTGAGAATGTCTTGGGAAAAACGTCACAAGATGTGGGCTACGCCATGGAAAACGATTCTGAGGGCGCTGTGAATATTTTTCAAGAAGCCAACTTCAAACAGTTCATTTTTAAATGCAGAGCAAAAATGGAGACATACAATGTAATTTTGATTTCTCTTCCGTGATTTCATAATATTTTCCGCTTTTTCTCAGGATGAACAACGCCTTAAGACTGTTGTGGTTAAAGTGGACCCTGTGAATTATGAAGAACACAATTCCTACCTAGTGGATAAAATCCAGAGCTTCATTTCTTAATCATGTAGGTTGCTTCTATTATTTAGAATTTATATTTAAGAATTTTTGCTTCATTTGTAGTTTGTTTATGTATACCAGTGATTACAATTATTTTGCACATATTGGTTGTTGTTTTGACACCATTATTATATTTATTATGGGAACAAAGTGGGTCATTATAATTTTAAGTAAATACGCTCATTTCTGGTAAACACTTTTAAATTTCCTAAAATTTTAAAGTTGCAACAAATTGAATTTGAAGTATTCACAGCTTGGGGTTGTGCATTATCAAATACTCCGTAAATATTTTAGAACACTGCAGGTTTTAAATCTTTCTAATTTTGTAAAATTTAAAATTTGCGGACAAGTAACCGTAATGCGTCTCGAGCACCAACATAGAAGTGCATAAGTCCCTAGATTTTTATAGGTTAGGGATATTTGTAATCGACAATGCGTCAAAATTGAATCAAACAATACATAAGTTTTACTCTTAAATTTAAAAAAATGCTGATAAAAATATGATTTTTAACCACTTTGAACGGAATTGCAACACCAGTAAAGCAATACTTTAGTTATAGAAGACTCGTGCCAATTTTCCATTTACAAGATAAGCAATAAAGACATTGGATTTGGTAGTGAAAAAAGACAATGAAAAGCCTCAAGAATTCGGAATTATAGTTTATTATGGTTAATGCGATGTAATTCGTAATAGGCCTACTTGGGTTTATAATCATGAATTGCGAATACTCGTCGAAGTCTATAAGTTTGAGTGATTTCACAAAAATATGTAGAACTTGTTTGGGAGATGAAAAAGTGGGCCCCATTTTCGAGACGATCGTGGGAGACCTGAAAGCAGTCGACTTGTTGAATTATTGTGTCATGATCCAGGTAAATCGCCTCGTTCGTTAATGTTGAAAATAACCGTCAGTTTGTAGGTTACTAAAAATGATTTTTTACCCCAAAACATATGCGAAACGTGCCTGAACGACCTCTACCGCGTCTACGAGTTTAAAAAACAATGCGACGAAAACGAAGCCGTGCTCAAGCTTTTATTACAAAACACCACTGCGGAAGGTGCAGAACTGAAAGAAAAAACTGGCAAAGACGAAGAGTTCACTTGTAACATCACTTTAATTGAAGGGGATGACGAGTATAAGTGCGAACTGAGCGATTACGAGAACGACGAAGAGACTGAACAAGAAGCTGTCAAAGACGATTTAAATAAATCGTCGCTAAACAAAATAAAACCGTCACGGGGACCCCCATACGAATGTCGCGATTGCACAGAAACCTATACTGACAAAGAAGAGCTGAAGGTGCACCGTAAGAAGGCGAAACATACCGAATATCGCAACCATCAGTGTCAGATTTGTAAAAAATCGTTCACCAGGAGCAAACTGCGGCAACATATGCGATCGCACACGAAAGAAAAGCCGTACCAATGCGAGGTATGTCTGCAGAGTTTCAGCATGAGCGGAAATTTGAAACGTCATAAAATGACGCACACTGGAGAGCGCCCCCATGTTTGCAGCATTTGCGGAAAGGGGTTCATTCAGGCGACTTCCCTCCACACACACGAGAAAATCCATTTGGGGTGCGACAGCAAAATGACTTCCGATGGCAATGGCGCTTTGAATTTCACTTGCACTTATTGCGGGCGCGGTTTCAAACGGTTAGCCCCTTTCAACGCACACTTGGAGAAGCACACCTCGCATAAGAAAATCATTCGGAAAAAGAGCGAGAGCAAATCGGAATCGGGTTCGGACGAAGTTCGCGAGCACATTTGCGACATCTGCTCGCGCGGTTATAAAACCAAACATCTGCTGAAGGCGCACAGACTGACTCACGGAGAAAAATCGTTTTTGTGCAGCGATTGCGGCAAGGGGTTCGTGACGAAGGCCGCTCTGCAGTCGCACCTGAAGGTGCACACCGGCGAGAAGCCCCACACGTGCGTCATCTGCAAGAAGTCGTTCGCCCACGTGGGGAGCTTCGATTCGCACATGCTGATCCATTCGGGTCATAAGCCGTACAGCTGCAGCTTCTGCCCGAAGTCGTTCACGCAGTTGTCGCATCTCACCTACCATCTGCGGACGCACAGCGGCGAGAGACCATATTCGTGTTCGTATTGCGGCAAAAGCTTCGCTTTGAAGGGCAACTTGACGGTGCACGTGCGCACCCACACGGGGGAAACCCCCTACGTGTGTCCGGTGTGCGGGAAGGGGTTCTACGATTCCAGCAGTATGAAGAAGCACAGGAGGAACCACAAGGAGGACGCGGGAATGAGGGTGCAGCAGCCGCAGCAGTTCGTGCAGCAGCAGCATTATCGGGTCATCGATACTATGATGCAGCATGTGAATGTGTCCTGTAATTGATTTTAGGTTAGGGTTTAAACGAAATGCCGAGTTTTGCCACGTTCGTACTGGAGTTAATTCCGATTTATATTTTGGCATGGCGCCGACGTTTCGTAAGTAACCAATCTTTATGACTGGTTATGAATAAAGAGCGGATTTTGTGAAATCTGACTAAGCTTTTTTGTAACGTGTGAAGCCGACGGTGAACATATGCAAATATGCGAACTGATAATTAGTCCAAAACATCTTTAATTAGTATAATTTGTGCAGGGAATAAATATGAACACAACATGCGATTAAAAAGTTTTTTCATCAAGTAACTTGCCATTTGCGCCGCGCATGTCGTTGCTTGATTCATATGCAGTGGTTTTCCATGCATACTCTGCTCACAAAACTTTTTGATCACGTATTGTATGCGAAAAATAACGCACATGCAGATTTTATAAAATCCGACCTTTAGTTATGAAATAAGTTTACGAAACGTAGTGGCAAGTTATAAATCAGGAGCTACGTATATTAAATCTAATCAGAAAGTATTGTCTTTCATTATCAATCTTTTTTCTTAATTTATCTGCATTCTAAACAGTGCTGTTGATATGTTGATAGAGGTTACAAAAATTTATAAACAACGAAGTTGTTGCAGTGTAAACT
>QDEB01118523.1:0-17887 GCA_004193795.1 Asbolus verrucosus | reverse complement strand
ATCGAAATTTTGACAAAACAATTTATAGATGTCAATTTTAATAGTGCAATGATATTTTTTTAAATCAAACTTTAACTCCAAAACATTTAAGAGACTATTTTCAATTTTGGAATATTTAATCTGCATGTGGTGGAGAACAAAGTTCTTTAAAAATATTGAAATTTTTGAAATACCAAACTAAAAAGTTGAATTTGAGGCGGTAAACAAACACAGAAACACCTTAAAATTGTTCATTTTGTTTATTTATCGTTGCCGATATTTTGAATAATGTAAAAAACTATACAAATTATACTTAAGGGCATAACATCAGACTGGAGAAGTACAAAGAGATGATTACAAAATGTTTTGTTTTAAAAGCGACATTGTCATTCATTAAAACAAGTTGCAATTATAATCTGACTCTTCGCACGTTGTCTGCAGCATTCTTGAATGTACTGTCTGAATTTTATACAATTTTACTTTCAGTCGCAATTTGACTTTTTCGCTCATGACTTGCAATATGATCGATCAGCCAACTCAGCGTTTTATTCGAGACATTATCTCAATTTAAATGGACAGAGAAGGATAAATGCAGTACCCTACCCATCCGACCTTCCATCCAGAAAAAATGAAAACAACGAACCTGGTGAAATTGAAAAACTCGCAATGGTGCTAGCAACTACTCCGAGAATGGCAACAGTTGCCTGGACAACTGCACAAATAAAAGAAAACGGAAAAAAGAAGCAAATATTTACCGATAGGGATGTTTTAAACATCCGTACGAATCGCGGTATCTTCCGTAGAGTGTGCCGTAGGAAACACCCAGCAGCTCGGCGGCCACTTTCATCTCTAAATTCTTGGTCTTGATGGCGTCCATGACGCGTTTCGTGAACGGTTCTTCCCAAAACTGCTGACGACGGCCGGTGTTTAAATAATCGTTCATTTTTATTACGTCTGGCCATTCTTTTTCCAACGCCGGCGTGAGGAAAGACTGCGTCCCGGATGTTGTTACGTTTGTTACCGATTTCATAGATCCTGTTCTTGAGGTATTATCGTGTTTCGAATCGTTCGGCGAGAACTGATCCACTGAATCGTCTATCAAAACGTCGTCATCGTGCGGCTGAAAACAAAAAATAAATCATTTTTCATTCTGCCTCCGCCACGTCATTTATTTATTATCAAGTGAAAAAAGACAAATGCTGACGTGTGCGTTTTGACATGTCTGCCGAGTAGAATAAACGCCGTGATTTTCCAGAACGAAAAATAGGCCGCTGGAGGGAAAATATTTTTTAATAAAAAGCCGTCTCAACAGAGCAGGTCGTCCTAAAAATGATCAGTATACACACTTAAAAACATACATTCATTACGAAAAATGTGTTTATTCTACGGTTACAATGTTTAAACAATAAATATTTGTGGTTAATTAGTTAACAATAACACAAGTTGAAAACTAACGATATTTTCATATAATGGCCTTCGTGCTGTTGGGAATTTGAATTTGTGGGTGGGTGTTTTCTCAATGTAAAAAATTGGTAATCCAATCTTTCCACTTTTAGTTTATGAAACGCCTTAACGCATCATCACTTTATTTTTACATACCAATGCATCATCACCGTCACGATGATGTTGGTTAATTAGGCAAATTTTTTAAAATTGTTCCTCCATTTATCTGATTCAACCGGAATTTATTAAATTTTTACTGGCATCGTTAAAATTTGCGAAATAATCATCTCGAAACGTTTAGTTACGTGTTATTACAATACAACTGTTTATGTAAATATTCTTCACAACCTCAATTCTTTATCGTAATAAAAAATTTTTGATAATGGCTTGTTTGTATTTTTCACTTTATTTTTGTTTTCACGTTGTTTTCCTGGAAATTTCTGTTTTTGTTATTCTTGAACCATGCAATCGAAAAATCGGTATGTATGAACCACACGATTTAACATTCGATAATAGAAATTAGAATACACTATCATTATAGTCGTACGTTTAGTTCTAAAACTCATTTACCTTTTCATTCACCTTTTCAAGGACGAAAGCTTGAAAGGTGGTACATTTTGGCGTTACCAAAACGCTCATTTTGAATCTGATTTTTTCCAGTAGCAGGCATCAAAATTTGTGGATGTTAAATTGTAAACTCCCATTTGTTACACCAAGTATGGTTTGAAATTTTTGGTTGCTTTCTTTCAGGTGTCTCTCATTTTGAAAATATTTTTTAATATTTAAGATTGTATACATACCAAATCCTATTTTCAATACAGCTTATAGTAATTTATTGGAACTTCAATTATTCTTTTTGGAGTTGTAACAATAGTTACCAGTGCGCCTCGTATAATAACGAATAAATCTCATATACTGATTGTGACTATAAAAAAAAATATCGATGCTTAACTTGTTTAATGTCAAACCGTATTATTACGAAACCACCTCTAAATAATGTTACATTCTAATATCACGTTCTACTGTTGTAAGTGAACTTAAAAAGTACTATGTTTATAATGCTTTTTAACATGTCACTAACACAATGCAACAGACCAAAATTTAAATTCTATATGTAATCAGACTACAATAAAAACTCAGGATTTTCAATAGGTTGGTGTCATTGAAGCTCACTGTTCAAAATACTTACGACGTGCTACTTATAAAATGGTCCCACTTAATGGTACTTGCATTCCCAAACGTTAAAGATGTGTTTGATTTTTAGCCGTCGAATTATTTGCATTTAGTTGTTCATTTGATGAATTTTAAACATTTTAACGACCACACCAATTGTTAAATACACGGTGTAAAACGGCTCATTCAAAGTAGTTCTCTTTATAAAAATTATGCAAAGATTAACTTTATAATCACTTTCATTTGTTAACTAAATAGTGAACGGATTACGATTAATTAATGTTTCACTATTTTTATATTACATCTTGATAAATCATAAATGCTAAATTATCTGCATAAATCTACATATCATCACTTTTATTGATTTAATATTTATACATTTTATTGATTAACTGATAATCAATAAGATATTCAGTATTAAAAATTTCGCTGATGTAATCGATAACTAACCGAAATCGATATGAGATTTTCGAATCACTCACAGAAATCAATGAAATATTGAATTTACTACTTGCTAATTCTAGTCCCAAGATCTTAAGCTTAAATAATAAGCATAAAAAGATATCATTGACATCAATTTTCATACTCTACTGTATCATCAAATTATGATCAATGACAAAAAAAGCTGATTACGATTATGGTTAATCGAAGTATCAGCTACCGAAATAAGTCGTTATCAAATTTACATTGAACAAACTATCGCAATAGGTAGGTATAACTTGCTATATTGTGAACATAACATATAGCATGATTAAAAATTATTTTCATCATAGACAGTTATAGAATTTGAAAGGCACCTCTTTAATTACGCCTGTTGTATTACTGCCTGAGCAGATCGAGTGGACAGTTGTTAGATTTAATTGTAACTGCATCAACTAATCAAAGACGCTGCTTTTGCTTTTCTTAGCCGCCCTTGCTGAAACTAATTTTTGATCATATTTTAGATAATTAAAATATAAAGCAGACAGACAAGAGTTAAAATACCCAATTCGAGTTTATAACCATTGCAATTAAGTTTTCCAAAAATAAATAGCAAAAGATGTCTTCATTAAGCCTATAAACGATATAATAACCACCGATTATTTGTTAAAAAAGAAAAGAAAAAACTAAATCATGCTTTTAAAATCTTAGAATTAGTTATAAAAGAAAAAAAAAACATTTTAGAAATATTTTACTGAAAACTGGTACATTTCCGTTATTTTTACTGAATAATTTTGACACTTCTGTCGAAATATTAAACATTTAAAAAAAAAATTCTATTTTCGTTAGACGTAAAACTGGAACGTCAATCTCTTAAGACCTATAATACTTAAGGTATCGTTCACATACTTAACGTTCTGATATCATTGTATCAATAAACAGTCAGATTTTATTTAACAAATTTGAATCGCTAATAATTAAAGCACGTAAACTACTGATTAAATTCAAAAATTTACATAAAATAGTCACAATGAAAAGAAAACCTTAATTTTGATTTTTAAACAACAAGCGGTTTCATAATTTATGCGATAATGGGAATATTCGCATTGCGTGACGTCACTACATTACTTACGCAAAATAGAACTGTTAATTTTATTATACGGGTGATTATTATGTCCAAGTTCCTCACTTTTATGGTTAACAGAATACATATTATGAATAAAAAAACATGATCGACAATCGTCATGGAAATTTGATTATTTGCACCGCCATACACATGATAGGTATCAGCCACCGACCACAAATAGTCACGACGGCCTTTGCGTTAACAAAATAAGTAACAATAATGGTAGCAAATTACTATTATTTTAATCAAACAAACGACATAGGAGAGCAATCAAAAATTATACAATTTGTGTGCGATAAGCTTAATCTGTAACGTTTCACTAACACGCATGACGTCATCCGAACATAAAAAATACAAATTTTCAACAGAAACAACTGCTGACTAATGCCTTAATTTAATATATTAAGAGCGAACTTATGAAATCACGTTTAGAATTTAGCATGACCTTGAAGCGAGCGTTGCGGTTGGTTTTTCAAAATTTTAAAGTCAAGCAGATAATTCAAAATAACCACGAAACCCCGTTATCAATATTTCTTGTTTGCACAGAAGCTATTAAGTTTTTTTCTAAATTCGCGTTTTATAAAAATATTTACTCAGTTCGCAACAATGTTTGCAAACGTGGTATTAG
Organism: Asbolus verrucosus; assembly: GCA_004193795.1. Classification (NCBI taxonomy): domain Eukaryota; kingdom Metazoa; phylum Arthropoda; class Insecta; order Coleoptera; family Tenebrionidae; genus Asbolus; species Asbolus verrucosus. The sequence goes on along the minus strand of QDEB01118523.1, from coordinate 13,118 downwards.
TGTTAAACATAAAAAAAGCATGAATGGTGCACGACCATTTGCAAACTTCTTGTTAAACAAAAGAGGTCTTATTAACTGGAACATGTGATGAAACTTCAAATGAATTGTATTAGGACACACCTCAGTACACTCAAATTTAGTTTAATTAATTTCAATTTGAATGAAAAAGTACAGCTGTATTCTGGGAACGTATGTGTTTTTATCATTAAAATTATAATTTGAATTCCGAGAAATTTGTTTCTCTCAGTGATATTTTTATCTGTTACAAGTTCAAAAAGTGTTTCATTTAATCTAAACTATGAAAAATAATAAATTAACATTTACTTCGTGTCATAGTTCTGCAAAAAATATAATTTTTGGAAAAACATCCACGAAGTTTTGTACTAATATTTACACACTCAATAATATGGGAATTCACAAAATGGTTTTTACAACGAATTATTTAAATAAAACTGGGGTAATTTAAAAATGCGTTTAAACACTGCAAATGTATACATATGATGTGTATATTTATAAGCATTATGTATAAATATTTTAATGAAGCATTTCAAATCTTGAACCATACTCGAGTTGATTTTGGTAGTGAATGATGGAGTTTAAATCATTATTTCCAGGATTTTAAAAATAAAATCATAACGTTTTACAGAATTTATAGTCAATGGTCAAAAAAAAACGAACCATCCATGTCGAATAAAATTTTATACTGCTGATTTGGTAAACGCGAAAAGTGTACGTTTTTTCTAAAGTATATTTCGATAGTTTTTTCTTTGGAAACAATCTTACTTACCGGCAACAAAAAACACGCCCAAAAATGTAAAATAACGTGTTAGTTTAATTAATTCGTTTATTTTCTTCAGCTGAGGTGGCTCTTGAAATAATTTTAACAACAATAATCGTATCTGAAAAGGGGCTCAAAATTTTAATTGTTTACAAAGCCTATCACAGCCTATCAACGCCTATCACCTTTTCATTTTTGGATTTTAAATTCTTTTATTACGAAACATTATATTGCTGGTGAACCAAGTACTGAAAGTGACACTGCAATTGGTTTTTCAAAAACTTCAACTCAAAAAATAAATAACACAGTTCTAGACATCTATGGTATAATCCCTATCAGCACCAACTACATAATTTTCCACTTTGAATTTTTCGTTGAGGGCAAATATATATAGACTTGTGCATTATGACGTCATCTTGGAATATTGGCGGTATTTTTTAATTCAAAATTTTTTAATTCCAAAGTATATACTCAGGGAATTCAGAAATAAGAAACAGGAAGCATAACCTTCTGAAAATCATTTTTTCGAGATCAGGAAGTTACTACTTTTCAAAAACATGATAATGATAGCAATAATAATAATAAGTAATAAGTGTCAAGCACCATAAATTTGCTTCTAAAATTATTTTACGAAAACATTCAGTATCAGTAACATAAAAAATTTGTAATTTGGTTGGTTTGAAAGAAGATTAGAAAGTCTTATCGAATTTAAATTAAATAATAGGCACTCTTAAAACCTAACGATTTCTTCTGTCGAAAATGCTTAATGTTATGTAAGGTGTAGCTACGAGTCAGTCACTTATTTCAGGAAATAATGAAATTCCAATAATGAAGTTTAACGTTTGAAGACGACATCAGAAAATATTATCGGCTTACTTTTAAGACTGTATTTTTAAGATATTGATGTCATTTTTTGTAACAAAACCAATTTGGGGAAATTTGGAGATCTCCTTAATCAACTTGAACGAAGTTGGTTATTACACCTACAATGATTCTGTTAATTTGCACCATACGTTTCAAAATTTTTTAGTAATTCCTTCTGAAACAACGATCAGCATTTTATTTTGTCGTAATTTTTTTATATATCTAATGATTAGACGAAGATTGTTACTGAGGGCCTCGCCTCATTTACTTCTATGGATGAAAATAAATAAAGAGAATTAATATGTAACTTGTTAATTTAAATCAGATAAATTTTATAACAAAATAAATAATAAAACTAATAAAATGGTTTCATATTTTATTAAACCTTAAAACTGGGAAGTGTTAATAATTACAATCTAAATTTGTCACGAGTTTAACGTCTTCGTCATCATGAAAGTATAAAAACCAAATTTTTGATGCAAAAATAACACATTTAATGTAAAATGGAAAGTGGAGCAAGCTCGAACAAAATGACATTTTTAGAAAAGTCAATTGAATGAATCATGAAATAAGGACGATAATGTTGATTGAAGCTATTATCTTTACTAATGTTACACCCACATTTCTGTAAATATCTCCAAAAAGAGCAATGATACTTGGTGATATTTGAATTTTGACTGACTCCATTTATTGTTTCTCTCTAAATGAGGTCTATTGAGGGTGTATTACATACATTATGACATCTTTATCTTTCATTACTTTTTAAGATAATTGAACTGCCTTTTAGTATTGCAACATATTTTTTTAAAAATGAGAATTATTTTGTTAACAACAATCAATTCATATTTTATTTACACTACTACGACCATAACGTGAGATTAAAAATAAAATTTTTAATTTACCACTCGATGCGACAGTGTTTTTGGAACGCATGTCGCAGCTAACAGTGTAAAGACTTTCATCGTGATCTGTCATCTGTTCCGTAAATTTAGGTTGACAGGCAAAACTATCTACATGTTAACGGAAGAAATTAACCTTTTATTTGCGTTGACCATACTTCGTGTCGATCTAATCTCACTTTTTCATAAATAAAATCGTTCTCGTTAACAGTTGACACACGATGTTATCCATGACATGCGTTCCAAAAACAAATTAGCATCGAGTGGTAAACTGGCGATAATTTATTTACAACAAGTAAAAGATTTTACTTAGTTTTTAGAGAAAAACTTTCAGTATAATGATTAAAAAAATTAATTAAAATGATTATTTCTCATTGTAGTGTGCCTTCATTTTTTAAAAAATATTTTCGCTTTTTTCCATTTTACTTTAGAGAATATTAACGTATGCTGAAAATTTTATTAAGATTCATGTAATCTTTCATTTAATAAGTTGTACATCATTCCGGGCAAAACTAGATTGTATGGACAAGTGATTGCAATGTACGATAAAAAAATTAACAATGAATGTATCCATTCTTGTTTGCTTTATTTCGGTTTTTGTGGTGGAAAACAAAAATAAAATAATAATTTTGACGTTTCATCATGGTTAAGATGACTTTCATGAAACAAATGATAAAAAAAGATCTTGTAAATCTTGTAAAAACAGATAGTGACATTATTGTTTTAATCGATAATATCAATCACGTCAATCCAAAAGTCATAATACTTTTCACGACTTTTTGAACAAAAAATTATATTTCAACACCAACTCTTTATCAAATAAAACAACAGTGAACAAACAGCATTTCAAGACTCTTACAAAATATGTAAAGAGATTTTAAGAGGAATGAACGTAAATAGCTTTGTTTTATACCTATTCGGTTTTTCAAAGAAGCTGTAAGTGTAACGGTACACCACTGACATAGTAAAATAATGGAAATTTCCACATTTATTTTACATGGCGCAATAAAACAACTTAGTTTCGACTTGAAGCGCGACGCAAAATAATTCCTGAAAATTAATGATGACTTTTTTAAGCTCTAATTATTTCTGTATATCTGTTAACAAACATCCAATAAAAAATGGAAGCGTAACGTAATTTATTCTGTTGATTTGTGTCACTCTCATACATTTTGATTGTCGAGACTTTCCTGTGTATTTCTATAGCAACTGAGAGAAGTTTGTTAGATTAGTAGACCATTTTACGATAACGTCTTTATCAAAAGAAACACGTGTCGAGTTTCCTCTATACAATTTTTATTTGTTTGTACGTTTTGCAATGGATCACTTACAGACGTTTCCTTTTTCACCCTGAGAAGTGGTTCATCTGGTTCTGTTGTATCGCCGGCTTCGTTCGCGGATGGTTCTTCTTCCCAGATGGACAGATCGTGGTCACTGGTCGACATTGCATCATTGGAATAAGTCTCATCGGCATTCCCCGTAACGTTCATTATTTTAGGTGCAGTGAATGCCTGTTCGTAGTCGTCTATGGGAGGCCTACCCCGTTTTCTTTTATTCGATGGCGTGTCGACTTTTGGGTTGTCCATAACAGTTGACACTTGCGGTAACGCTGTTTGTACTCCATTGACGTTGTTACTATCGGCGTTTTGTTGATCTTCGTCTCGCCAAGACACTTCGGCCAGGCCTTTGATTTTCAGTTCTTCGGCAGTCTTCAATAATGTGGCGAGATGACACTAGAAATATGACAAAATCGTTAAAAAATCGTCAGGCTGGATTATTTTTTAATCTAATAAGGATCAATTAACAGATTAATTATTCATGAAGCATGACGAGACATTCCATGTAAAATCAAAGGATTTGTACCATCATATAACCAATTTTGATGAAACTTGATATACTTCTAGCTCTTATGGGAAGATGAAAGGATGTATAGCCGGCATCAAACTGTTATGCGGTGACCCTCAGGGGGTAATGTTAACTTTCGAACTTGGGTTTTACAAGTGTTTGGGCCCAACATCTATCGGTGGTCCTAAAAAATTATAAGTTTAAACCAGGGCCGCACCAAGTTTATTGAAAGATACAAATATACTGATTTACATATAAATTTCAATTGAGTATTCCTTATCAAAATTTATAGAATTTCCTAATGACTGTATCTGGTGGTACCAGAACAAACGAGTTTAATTAATACCAATGAAACTTAACGAAACCCTTCAAAGCTGATATTATCACCTGAGGGATTTCGCACAACAACCTGACCGTGACTTTTTTATAGTAACTATTTGCTGTTTCCAAATTGCCAAGCAAGGACGCCCTATGACAATTAAGTATTTCAAGATATAAAAAGAATATAAAAAATATTCTATGAGATATTATTTACAATATAAGCTGAAAGATTTTTTTCAGAATTTTATGTATAATTTAAAAATATATGAGGTATCCCATTAAAAATAGGAAAGTTGTGGTCACAAATTAATAGTTCACGTCAAAAAATCAGATTCTGTTGATGCATGATCACCAAAAATTTATTTTAATATCTTAATGAATAAAGTTGCGTTTTCATCCTGTGCATCAAGCTGTCACTTGGAACCAGCAACAAAAGTACTACATCCTTTCATCTTTCTGAATGAGCTAAAAGTATACCAACTGTCACCAAATTGGTTACATGATGGTACAAACCCTCTGTGATTTGACATAGAATGACCCACATAAGGTGAAATAAAAAGTCGAAATTTCACTTTTACAGTTCGAGTAATGCATGTGAAGTTTCCGAATCTTTTCAGAACAACTTAAGATAAAAATACAAAAAAAGATTTTATCTGAAATAAAAGAAAACTACGATAACTATCAATCAGTCAGACAATATTAACAAGGAATCAACAGAAACAAGCATGCACATAATTAAACTTTGAACTCCCAAAAACCGAATGAGAAAATTTTACATCTCAATGACTGAGATAGATCAAGATCTAATCTGGATATTATCAGGACATAGTAATCTTTTTTTTTTGAGCTATGAACCGAGCGAAGATAAATGAAAAATAAAAAAAAAATTGCTGCAAACATAAAAATTCCATCTTTAAGGAACGAAATGGTGGGCATGGCCTCGGCTGATTACATCATCTTTTTAAATAACACTTCCGGCAGGGCGGAAATGAAAAATATATTTTTCTTCGTAATTATCATTTCCAGATTCTTTCAGTGCAACATTGAAATGTGTTTAATTTTAATTTGAGATAATGAAACTTTGATTAGACAACCCTCCATGTAGGTGCAATTTTTTCGGATTAGTCCTGTGAGTCGTAAAATTCTGCAGCATCCTGTTAGCTCCGGCTGAGCGAATTAGGGTGATATACGAGCGGCGAGAATAACCATTTGCCGGACTAGAGTAAAAAAAAAAACCAATGTGATAAAAAATATAAATGCAAAAAAATTCCTTGCTGACTGAATTTTCCGCTGTTTTAATATACAAAAGTGGGCAAATTATTTTCATCCTTGACGTTTTTTACTCCGGTGCGGATAGCATGACGGGGAAAGAAATTCCGGTGATGACATGTGACATTTTCGTATAAACAAAAAAATAATAGAAACGCATAAGGAAAACAAAAATTTAATAACAAAAAAATTGCTGCATTACATGTTCATGGGTCAAACATAAAAACAAAATAACAGTATCGTGTACCGTTTGTTTTAGGGGTTTGGATGCGTCATTTGCTGATGAATATTGTCGGTTCACCCCATTTAACTTTGAGGGTGAAGTGACACTTTTTGATCATGTGTTAAAATTTTTTTTGATGTGGTATAATGTGAAAGAAAATTTTCTATTTCCGTTAGAAAGAGTTCTACAAATCCGTTTTGGGAAGTAATTGAGTGTAAAGATTATTTCCCATGAACCATCGAATCTCAATTAAAATTTTCCGGATTTTATTTACATCTGTTTAAATCCATCAATTTGTTCATGAGATGATGAGAATGATTAAACATTTATGTAAGCATTTTCATCTTTAATACGACCTCAATATGTATTTGGTGTTTTATATAAGCCTCCTCTCAAAAACAATCGGAATTTGTCTATTGGAAAAACAAAATTCAGAACTTGTAATGTACTGCTATCGTAATCCCACCATTAAGACCAGTGGCGTCTCCTTTATGAACGAAAAAGAAAACCCCTTTCTCTTATTTGCAAAAATGTTTGTTTCCTACATAAATTATTAGTCGAACATATTATTGGCTAGAGCACTTGCTATTTACTGCTTAATTACTGTTTATTTCCGGAACGGAGAAAATTGGATATCCTCAAAATATACTTTCAAATAACCGCAAGTGGTTTCGAGTTTATATAACCACTTTATGTATAAATCCGAAACCAACTGGACGATTGGCTATTGAAACAAAATTAAATCGAAAATTGTAACAAGCACCTGATCAATACGATAAAAAACTTTAAATTCGGACTGATCTGGATATTGTGGCAACAACGTTCCATTAACCTGATTAAATTATTGTAATTGTTAGGAAAATGATTGAAGACAACAGCGTGATGAATCGAAAATTTCCATGAATTTTCACGCAAGTCGCAGCAGGCTTGGCTTACTGAATGCTAGGGAATAGCATCGTCAACGAAATTTTATTTTTATCTAGTTTATATTTTTCATGTTAAAGAAAACTGAAAACAAAAATGTTTCTAAATAATGTTAGTCCATCCATTTCGGGAACGTATAAGTCAATTTTCGGTGATTATGAGTACACTGGGTGGTAAAGAATATAATCCGACCCAACCGATGCAGGTTTGCATTTAGGAAGGATTTTACTTGCTAGGATTATACCAAATAAATATCTTAGTGACCACCGATTGGGAATGGTGGGCCGGTCATTATCACCGATAAGAGAGTATGTCATTTGGATGGATTGTACCTGCTTTTCATAAAAATTCAACACCGTTCCTAGTTTGTAAAAAGGTCTAAATCTTCGTTGAAGATAATGAAGTATAATCTTATTTTAAGGAAATGGATACTTAACATAAAGCCAGGTGTAATAAACCTAACTAGTAGATTATTGTAAGTTGTTTACTTAGAGTTGAAATATCAATGGACAATGTGTCAGAACAAGGTATTAGTTTTGTAAGTTCAACCGAGTTAGTCTTTCGTAAAACGTTTTTACTTTACTTTAGTTATTTACAATATAAGGTGTCAACTTTTGTAAAAAACAATGAACGAACCTGCAAATGTAAACTCAAAAAATGTTTTCGACTTTTGTTTCATCAATTTCTTACATTTTGCAACGACAATACAAGTGAAATTTGAGAAAATGCATATTTGAAAAAAGTACAGGCCGTGTGATAAACATTTTTTCATAAGTTATTTGATTACTCGGTTGAATAAACTGATAAAACTAAATCAAATAAATTATGGATGTTGCTACTATCAAATAAGAATTTTTATACAAAAAAAAAGAGTGTAGATAAAAAGATATAGTTCGGTCTTAAAAAAATGGGAAGTCTTGACAGTTCATTTCGAAAATTTTTGAAGGTGTGAACAGGACATGTCTTAAATCATGTCAACAGCCTTCACTTTGGTTGGTTGGTCGGTGATCCTAAACACCTGCAGGCATTTAAAAGGATTACAGCATTTGCTTTGGTCATTGCGATAGGTACTTACTTCTTAGATTTGCTAGTAACATTCTTATTGCTAAAAAGCATTTCACTCGCAATGTTATAGGAAAGTATGAAAAGTCAGCTTCACACGTTGCTAATATTTTTATGTTTCACTGTGCGGATTTTTAAGGCCGTGGCTGTACAAAGAGTACATTTTAACATCAGTATATTTTTAGAAATATCGTGCGCATAAGAACCATTGGAATTTATAATTTTTGCTTTGATTAGTGATTTATGGATTAAAAATTTAATTGCTTTAGGAAATTCAAAAACAGTGGGTGTAAATGGCTCTAAAAATATTTATCCAATTTATTCAGATAAAAATGGGCAAATAATTCCATCTTACTAAATTCATTTAATATTTGCAACCGGAAATTGTATGGTATGTGTCCACAAAAATTGTTTCTTCACGCATATCGAGCAACTAACTTTTGGCAATTTAATGAAAATGAATATCACAAAATGAAAATTTAAATCACACCAAATGAGAATTTATCAGACATTCTCGGTTGTTCGTAAGTAATTTATTAAATTTATAATAATGAAATAACTGAAAAAAACGTATCAATAATACTGTTGCGACCGTTGGGGGGGGTGAAATGCTAAGGTTAAATATATACAAATTCAGCATTCGTAATTTTTAAAATTATAAATCAGTACTGCGGCATGCAGTACACTGAATATGATTTTATTTCGAAATAAATATCTGGCATATTCCATAAAAACTTAATGCTGAAACGATTAATTTTTGTATTCTAATGTAAATTATATTTTCCACCATCACTCTGAATCCTGATACTTTATTATTCAGTTTTATTTTTATAACACTCTGGGAGCAGTTTATATAGCCTAGCACTTTTACATGAAAAGTTTCGAAAATGGAAAATTTCATCATTTACGAGTATTACAAATTACTGTTTTTACAATGAACTGGAAGTTGTGTAATGGCGTTAAAAAACGTGAATTTTCTACTTTGTAAAAAATGCATCTCATTAAAATATTTTCTCATTAATGTTTTATGAATTCAGTATTGATTAAACGTCGTGACATGATCGTAATAACACAATTAAAAAATATATAAAAGATTCTGAAATTCATTAAATTATAACAGGGGGATTAAATAAAAAACATTTCGAAGCTTTGTGTGACGGACAAATAATGAAAAAACTCAACTCGAACTCTCGTTTTATTTTTGTTAAATTTGAAACATTTACATCACTTAATTTGTAACAAAACTATCAAATTTTTGATAAATAGTTAACAAGTTTTGAAAGTTTCATCACCAAACGAATAAAATAGACGTGGAGTATTTTTCACTTTTATTTTGGGAAATCACAGCCGCAACCTTTAGTTTTGACTACGACATATATCTATTGTTACTGCAAACTTGAAGCGTTTTTACGCCTGGTAATAGCTCTCTGAAATATACTTTACCAGATGGCCTCTTTTCTGGCATTATTTTGCGCTGTTGTCACGTTCAAAATGTTGGAACGAGACTCGAGAGTCAACAGGAAAAGAGCCGTACATGGAGAACGCCAAAAAAGCGACCGTGAATAAAGTTAAACACACCAATTTCTAAACGATTCTCAATGCCATGTGGCCAAAGTACAAATTTGTTTTCAGTTAAAAATTCGGAACAGCTAACCACTCCCCGACAATGAACGCAAACTCAATTTCAATTAATTTATTATGATCACGCGTAAATTAAAGGGAAGTTATTTAAATCATTTTGAAGTATCAATATCTCCTATTTTGTAGTTTTATCGTGAACAATATCGCCGTCCAAAAATAAAAAAATCTATAATCAACGGGGACGAATTTATATAAAAATGATCTTGACAACACAAGTTTTATTTCTCACGCAACGTATTATTTTTACTTCTTTCTCATTTATTTATCTGGAAATTTCGCTCCGTGTGAACTCCATGAGGTCATTATCGGGCAATTTTTGCATTTTTTCAAAATAACAATTTCGCTTTTGTACTTGCGGAGTGGCTAACAAACGTAAACAGTTACACAGGATTTGCATTCACGCCTTCTAAAAACCAACCGATTTATCCAACAGTCATGGCAGTGAAATAACGAACTTAATTAGCCAATTATTTTCCAACGTTCAATTTTGGTAATGTAAAACAAATTTACACGCGCTTCCATTTTTCGTTTATAATGAAACGGCCGATCGGAAATTCATAATAAATAAATCTGGAATAGAACGGACTAGAGCCGATGACGCACTTCATAATCAATAAAGTGTCACATCTTCAAATTAGCCGTGAGAAATCGTAAAAAATTTAAAATTCCCGCTTAGAACCATCGTCGATACATACTCGCTCAACAGGTGGCGCTTCCTTATTTATTTAAACATACACATGTGTGCTACCACGAGTTATCGTCACTTTTTTTTTTAATAGGTAGAGTTCAAAAAGGACAATGTTAATTAAACCGACACGAATTCAGCAATCAATGGCGAATTTCAATGGAATTAAATTTAATTTGGCTCCGACTGTACCGGTACTTCAATTAGGACTTTAATTGCACATTTTTTATTATGGAGACCTAGTTTCGATCTTTCGTTTTAATTAATCTATTTCGATAATCGTCAAGTTCTTTATCGTTTTATTTTTATATAGGATTATGATGATGTTAATAAATTGTCTTGTAACATTTCTTATCAACGCATTATAAGATTCAATAATTGTTAACCGAGCCCAATTTTTTTTTATTGTGGTGTCGATATTAAAATGAAAAGTCTGATAATAGAACGAGTTGAAATGAAAAATCAATTGTTCGCTGTTTGCAGAACATGTGGAATTTCTCATCATCTCATAAAAAATTTAACTACCACAAGTGGTTCTCAACATTTTAAAATATTAGAATTTGGAATGGATAGATTTGTACATGAATATCAAGTGCATGCTTGCATCGTTGTTGCACAGCCATTCACAAAATTTTAATAATTAACCTGATGGTTGCTTTAATGTTATTGTTCATGAATTTGGTATGATGAGCTAATGCAATTGTGTGCTTGTAATTGACATAACCTTATAGGTGGTGGATGAGGCTGTGTGAATATCGAGTATCTTACATGATCAACGTTGATCTCTCCTTTGTACATGAATTCGACCAGACACTTAATATCTACATATTTAACATCTTTCATGATTAAAATAGGGTCTTTTTCTTCGTATTGGGAGAGAATGGTTTCGAAGTAGGTGCTGCAGGCAGACAGGACGATTTTGTGTGCTTTGATGGTCCTTCCTTCGCAGGCCAGAGTGACATCACAAAAGGCTTCCCTTTCGAGGAGTTGCGAGAACATGGTTTGTAAATTCGAATGGTGGTACCTCCATCTTAGACAATACTGTTGAGGCAGCATTTTCGTGTTGGTTATGTTTTGCCAAATTCCAGATTCCTTTTTGAGTTTGTTTGATTATTCGTGCGGCGAGATGACGAATATCATTAAAAAAATCGTGAGTCACCGCTCAGAGACCTTCAAAACACTAAAAAATAATCAATACTTGCACACTTTTTCAATTCTTTTGAAACTCCATAATTCGTTTTTTAAAAGCACTGAAACACTGGCACAGCACGACGCGTTTGCGAAGAAACTGTTTTTGTAACCTCAATAATACAAAGTCCGCACGACCTTTTCTCAAAAATTTGGAGACGCGTATGTAAATGTTCAGTCATTTGGAAAATTCCAACAAAAAATGTGTCCCTTAGTTTTTTATGAGTCAGTGAGCCAATAGAAACCACGTAAGACCCCTATAAACCATGTATAGTCCGTATATTCGCCGGGCCAAGCCTTTAAGGCAAATCAATACCGCACGTCTTAAAAAATTCTCGCGTAAAAAATCTTGGGAATTCTCGGCTTTTTCCCTTCTTCGGCCGCCACACACAAATATTTCTCGAGAGCAACGGCTTTTCAGCCTAACTAACGGCACCAAACTCGACTAACGCAGATCCAAAACGGGGTCAAAAATTAAACCGACTCCGACTCAGACTGTACTGTAATTAGGCCTTTCATATTTATTTTTATAAACTTGAGATTTTTCAGAGCCTGGGAAAGAAAGAGAAAATCTATCAACTGTTCAAGTTCAACGATCGCCCGACGCGCCGATTCCGAGCGAATTTCCAAACAAAACTCAAAGATTCACACACAAAACCACCCATAACACTCTCCTGCATGCATGGCCCGTTAATTTAGGCGGTTTCCGCGGTAAAACATATCACTAAAATCGTGATTTCCGGACCAAACTTGATAATCTCTCTCTCTCATGGAATTTTTTGGAAAAAAATTTAGACAGAGATGGCAAAACGCTATGTAAAGAAAACAGAAATATTTCTTTTGTGAAAGAAATCGTAAAAACTTGCAGTTGGCACTACTGCGCGCACTAGTCTGGTTACTTTTTTTTTCCGAAACGGAACTGTCAATTGTCAACGACTGTCGGCGCTTGTAATAAACAGACGTTTTTTCGATTGGATCGATCTGTGTGTTAATTGCCTTTCGGTTTTAGCTGAAAAATGTCGGACGACGACGACGCACAGTACGTGAAAAAGACCAGAACCATACATTATGGCTCGTTGGAGGACGCCGAAAGAGCTAGGTTAGCTGCTGGTGACGGTAACGAGGACAGCAACGACAAGGATGAAGGCACCTCTGCGAATGCCCCGCAGGTTCACGTATCCACAGGTATTCATTCACGCTGCTGTCGGAACTTCATATGAACTTCCACGTGATTTTATAAATATTTTTTCAATAAACCGTACGCAAGAAAACAGATGCAATCCATGAACAGCAAGTCAGGCATCAGTTATTAATAGTGGTTTATTATAACATCAAGTTGAGTTTAACGTGATTTAGTCTGATTACAAACAATTTCTAATTTGAAAACATGCTGAAAAATGAATAAAAACCTAACAATTT
>QDEB01118520.1:2851-14550 GCA_004193795.1 Asbolus verrucosus | reverse complement strand
AGCATCATTGGTAATAATGGGGCTCGCCCCCAAAGAAATCAGGAAAGAAAAACAGAAGAGTTGATGATAACGATCTTCTGGTATGCAGAAGGATTTTATTGATAGAATACTCACCACAAGAATGTACAATTAATGCTGATGCTTATACATGAACACTCTCAAAAATCTTAAAGCAGCCATAACTGAAAAACGCTTATCAAAGAAAGAAATCTTCTTGTACGACACTCCCAAAATGCATAAAACAATTTCTTCCTGTAATTGAAGAATGCATTTCCAGGAGTTAGATCATCCCCCATACAGCCTTGATTTATTTGTTTTTATTTGTTTAAAAATTTAAAAAAAAAACACGTAAGGTGTCAACTCTTCTGGGCAGATGAGGAGCTATAGACGCGTTGAGATAGGTGGAGATTATGTAGAAAAATAAAAATATTTTAAAAATCGTATTTCTTTTGTTTCATAGTAAAGTAGATAATTATTTGAATTCCCCTCGTATCATTGTTAAATTCATCTACTTTTATCTATTTACGCTCAACGATTCAAGAAAACTGTTTTACAGAAAATATCAGCCACAAGTTTGGCAAGGAGTTCAAGACTATTTGGGAAAATATCCGGTCAGATTTCACCTATCCCGGCAACTTCCCGGCCTACATGGAAGAATACGCCGAAGAAGAGGCGGTCAAAGTGGGGGGCAGCGACGGCCCCCCCGGAAAAATCCAGTGTTTGCCCCTACCAGGCCCCTTCTTGCCGTGCCAAGACTTGTTCGACTGGTGGACGCTGAGGTGCGGGGTTTGGATAGTCTTTTTGTGCGCCATGTTGGGCAACGGTACGGTCGTGTTCGTGTTGATCTTCTCGAGGGGCAAGATGGACGTGCCTCGGTTCCTCGTTTGCAATCTGGCGGCGGCCGATTTCTTCATGGGCATCTATTTAGGTAAGGCATTCCTGTTCCCTCACTTCGATCTAACCGCTCGAACTCGCAGGTTTTTTAGCCGTCGTGGACGCCTCCACTTTGGGCGAGTTCAGGATGTACGCGATTCCTTGGCAGATGTCCGCCGGCTGTCAATTGTCCGGCTTCTTGGGCGTGCTCAGTTCGGAACTGTCGGTCTATACGCTCGCCGTCATCACTTTGGAGAGGAATTACGCCATCACGCACGCCATGCACCTCAATAAAAGACTTTCCTTGAAACATGCGGGGTATATAATGATCTGCGGGTGGAGCTTCGCTATAGTGATGGGACTGTTACCTTTGTTCAGTGTTTCGGACTATAGAAAGTTCGCAGTTTGTCTCCCGTTCGAAACCAAAGATGCTGCCAGTTTGACTTACGTGGTATTTTTGATGTTTATTAACGGTGTGGCGTTTCTCATACTGATGGGTTGTTATCTCAAGATGTACTGTGCTATTCGGGGTTCGCAAGCTTGGAACTCAAATGATTCGAGGATAGCCAAGAGGATGGCCTTGTTGGTATTCACGGACTTCTTGTGTTGGTCCCCGATTGCGTTCTTCTCTTTGACGGCGGCCTTTGGTTTGCAATTAATAACACTCGAACAAGCCAAAGTGTTTACTGTGTTCGTTCTACCCCTAAATTCTTGTTGTAATCCGTTCCTTTACGCTATTCTAACAAAACAATTTAAGAAAGACTGTGTTATGATCTGCAAGGCCATCGAAGAGAGCAGAGTGACTCGTGGTATCGGACGATGTAGACATAGTTCTAACTTTAGCAATAGACAGACTCCGGCAAACACCAACAGTTTAGCAGACAGATCGTCGCGTGAAAACCAAAATCACCACGTGCCCACGTGTACTTGCAACGTAAAGTTGTTGGGAGAAAGAAACGCTCCGCAACCAAGAACCGATCGAAAGAAAGGGACTCGGGAGTGGTTGCTGAGCAAGGCGAGATGGTTATTCTGCGTGAGAAGACAGCCGAGACACAGGCCAAGATCCGATCAATACACTTATCAAATAGCGGAGATTCAGCAAAAGCAGCACAAGAGAGCATCTTCTGTGTCATCGAGCGAGAACTTCAGCTCTTCGCGGTCAGACTCCTGGCGCCATAACCACCACTGTGGAATACCCCTCAGGTTGCTAGATCCAAAACGTAGAGCCTCTTCGTGGCTAGTCACCAGGAAGACGTCTCAAGACTCGAATCTGTCCAGTTCAAGAAACGACTCGTCAGGTAGTGCAACAACGGCCAGCACCAGCACGTGGAGGATATCACGTTCGAGTGCTTCGAGCGAGCCCAACAGGATTAGGGCGAAGCCCCGCCTGACCAGACAAAGTGCCATACAAGACGAAGCAGATCTGCCGGGATCGCCCGGCAGGTTGACGGTCAGGTTCCTGACGACGATACCATCCGCCGCCGAAACCAGCATGCAGATGGAGGACGAGCAGCCGTCGATCCTGGTTAGCCCTTCGAAGGAAAGAGAGGGGCCGCTGTACGCCATACTGCATTCTCAGCCGGTGACGCCGGCCAGGAGGCAGTCAATTGTTACTTTACACCCCCCGGAAACCATCCACACATCTTCTAGTCAGCCCAGCGAAGCAGCCGGGCCATCCAGATAATAATAACTGCATTTAGTACCTAGGTTTACCAAAAGAGGACGCTCTGAGTTTTGAGGCGGACAATAAACGCGTTTGGTGGACGCGTTTTAATTTTAGAATAAGTAGAGTTTTCGTTAAGTGTGACTTAATCAAGACAGTATTTTCGATAAGAAAATTTTCAAGACTCAGGGCGTGTCGCTACCAAAATACTACCTATTTTAGCTATAAATGTTTTGTATATTTATTATTTATACATAAAATAAGACAGAATGCGTGATATGTTTAGGATAAGTCGGAAAATTAATAACAATAAGTGATAATTTATAACGCAAAAGTATATTATATATAAATATAAAATGTTATTTACACAAAGACGTTCCATGTTAAATATAGGAAGTATGAAATTAAACTATTCCATACTGTTATTATATTATTACTACATTGTTGTATACAAATCTACCTCCTAATTTCATACAAAGACTTAATAAAATATACACTTAACTAGTATCTACTAACTGCATTTTCCATCTGGGACATCGAGAATCGCGTAAGCAAAAAAGTCTCGTCTTAAAAGCATCAAAGAACAAAAGACCAGAGCCAGAAACCTCTGCCTTTTGACGACTCTTGGTCACGATCTAGTTTAAACAATCCCCAATAAACACCACGGAATCCGAAAGCTTCGGTGTACATACCAGAAAAGTTTCAGAAATACCGATGACAGAATTTCATGTTCGGAGCGGTAAACAATGAGAAGTAAAATATTTAACACAAAGGTCGCTCACCCGAGGAGATTTCATGGCGAACCCCGTTTCCGGCGACGCCTCTGGAAAAATGGCTGCAGACTATGAATAAATGTAACTGGATACGTCTATAATGTGCCAAATTCGTTTTGCACACTCTTTTGAATGTTTATCCGTTCAGCCAATTTACTTTTCATTATATCTCGTCATATTGTACACCCCAACAGTTGTGGATTATTGACAGTAAGTACCATGCAGCCTCCAAAAAAATTTTATTGCGCACTTTATGCGGATAATGACTATATTTATGCCTACCAAACAGACTTTACGTCTAATGGCCGTCGTTTTATTTAATACTTTTCAATAATAAGCCTCTATTTAGTCCAGTGACCATTGCATTGGAATTGTTATTTGGAGAAATACAACGACCGAAAATATATACACGAAAAAATCGTTGCATTACTCCATAGGAACTGGTGTCCAAAAAATATTAATAAATCGAGAACCACGTGCATAATCGAAAACAGTTTAATCAATTAGAGTTTTTTATTCTCGATGTCCAGTCGTCCAGTTTTTAAATTAAATTTTGGGTTTATTTACATCAGAAGGAAGGTCTCGATGGCAGCCGTCCCGTGGACCTGGATACTGACAAAGGTACTGAATTTTTGTTAATATCAACATTATCTGTATCACTTTTGCTAAGCATTAAGTCTCTGCTCCTTTTGAATTCTTCAAACTTCTTGTTCAGAAGATTTAGCTCGGATTTTGAAGTGACAGATTCGGGTATTGTATCTTCGATATTATCTTCGTCAACTTCCTGAAAAGAATGCATTTCGGACATTTTGTTCAACGGCGTGAAATTTCTTACCTGTATTTCTGAAAAGGTTACTGGTTGCGTGCGGTACCTAGAGGAACCACCTCTTCTTTTCTTCGGTACCACTCTTCGATGAAGCCTCGACATGGGCTCTGGATACACGGTGTCCATCGCTATAATTTGAATGCAGAGTCAACTTATTGTAGTGAAAGACACGAATCTAAATTTGACGCGAGCATTTCGGCTTTTTTATAAGCAATTTTTTAACAGTTTGAAAGTGCTGGACAGGTGTATTTTTAAAACGCCGCGTCGGTGCCCTAATTATTAATCGTGGCACCATCAAATTAAATGAAAATATTTTGGCTACGAACGAGTGATATTCGAAGAAGGCGATGATTACACGGGATGAACTCTGGGAATTGCGATGGTTTCTGTTGACTCGAAAATGTCTCGGCAACAATTTAAAAATGATTTATTAATCTCCTTAACGCAAAAACAAATTTTTGGCGTCTTTGTTTACTTTCAATTAAAATCGTTAAAAATAAATTGCTTACCCCAGTTCAAACATTATGTCAATTCACGGCGTGTTTTACAGTGGCTATTAGTAAACAAATTATTGTAAAAGTTGTGGAGTTTTAAAGCGCTTATTATTGGCGAAATTTTCCAAATGAATCGTCGGTCGGAAAATTTATTTACTCAAACAACTCGTTTTCTTATCGATTGAACGAGGATCCATCGCAAATCTTCAGCATTATTCACGACATATTGAACGCAATAACTTGTTCGTCCAAAACTAAAACACAAATGTTTACACGTTCTTAATCCATTTATTTTTAAATTCGTCAACATGACTCAATGTTTTCTCTGTTTTGTCCTACTTCTTGTTCTACGGTATCGCAAAAACCTCCTCATAATTAATAATCGCTCTCGTCACGGCACAACCGTCTAGATATTGGCTAAATTTAACTTACATTGTGTCGGAGAAGACAACGAAGGCATCATTCAGACTGTCACAGCACTTTCAGGATTAAGAGTTATTAAAATGCAGTTTAACACGCACAGCTGTTTAATTTTCAGTGTTTCAGTGCCGCGATATAAAGGTTTATAAGAATTTCAGCTAATTTTAAACACGGAACGTTCACATGCAGTCTGGAGGCGCTCGCGTACTTTTCAGCCCACGTGAATTTCAGCAGTGCGCGAAATATGATTGCAGCTGATACTCACCATCGAAAAAATCCCATACTTTCACCGATTTCACATGACTGCCTCTAACGCAACGCTACTCCCTTGATACGTCATCCATTATATTTCGTCCTGATGCGCACAAACTCTTATGCAAAAGGTAAAAGGTTAGAGCGTGCACATTTTACTTTTCCACTTTATTTATCACACGTATAATAATTGTGTACAACATTACTATAAATAACAATTCAATGAACAAATTTTAGGTAGCACTGACTACTTATTTTTTAAGGAGAAAATTTGTGGCACTTGATTAACAAGAATTTGCATAAAATTGACGAAATTCAACTGTACAGTCCTAGAACCTACCAGTGAGTCTTAAATATACCGTGCTAGTTTTGCACTTTTAAGCTTGGAATGAATTAGTTGTTACATAAGGCCTCTTAAGTTAAGCATGCCTGTCACCAAACATTTCAGACTGTTGTTTTCTTAAGCAATTTCAATAAACAATTTCTTACTGTTTACGGAAATCGTTCGACACATTTAACAATATATATTTAAAATATGTGACAGCTCGTTTTATTAAGGCATCTGTTATAATACTTGGATGGACTTTTAAGATACCGTCCACTGCAGCACTGCAGTGTCTTTCCCGCCTATTGAAACCAGCCTAGTATCGTCATGTAAGAAATTAACGGCCATCACATGACTGCTATGGCCACCATAGCTATGGCATAACGACTGAAAATAATTTTAATAATCCCAAAATCATCCCAATTTGAATGCCGACTTACTCTAGGTTGCGAAGCTGGATAACTGTACAATTTTACTTTTCCAAAATCATCTCCCGTTGCTAAGAGTTTCTTATCATGACTACGATCACAGAAATTTACATCAGTACCATCAGCGTTCTCTGGCCATATTCCTATGGTACTAAAAGTTATGGTGCAATTGTTAGTAGCCCATTCGACGTCTCTCATTACGCCTGTTTGAGGTATTTGTCGACAAGTAGCCGCGTTCCCTGCGAAATATTCCTGTAGGATCCGCTCCGAATTCAAAACAATAACTTACAATATAAAAGTTCGTAATCTCCTGAATTGGTCCTCAGAGTCTGACTGTCAGTTGACCAATCAATATGGGTGATGAAGCTGGAGTGACCCTATAAAACAGACTCATTAACTAATGGCAATAATTAAAATTTACGCTACCATAGACTTCCCGCGGGTTGTTTTGCAACCCTAGCAGCATTATAGTAAAAAAAAACATTATTTTTACATAATAACTGGAAAGTGAATAATCACCATGCATCGTCCCACGCGATTATATTTGTGTCCTTCTTCTGAGACTTGGTAGATGTAGATATTGTTGTCTCTGGAACCCAAAGCGACCATGCTACCATCCGGAGAGCACTGTATAACTTGAATCGGTTCGGCACCATCAGTGTGGCTTTCCAAAAGCTCTCGCGTCTGGATATCAAAAATCATCCATCTGCCGCTTGTACAACCAACTATAACTGTCGCTCCATCAACTGAAAAGGCGAGGCTTTGCGCTTGTTCCTAGAAGGGCACATGATTATAAAAATCAAAGTTCGAGCAAGTCCCTACCCCTATATCTTTGCTCCATAAGATACTATGAGATAGTGCGTCCCACAATTGTAAAACTTTATCGTATCCAGAAGTGGCAAATTGCTGAATACTCGGATGTGAGGCTAAAGCGCAGAGTTCATCGGTGTGTCCCAGAATAATCGGTTGAAATCCTAATTCAACAGTTCCGTTGAGTATGCAATTTTTTGTAGTTCCTACGATGAGCTGGGAACCGCAACCTTCAGACACCACACGGATGCCACCGAAGTGGCCTTCAATCTGGAAATAAACTTTGCGTTACGGAAACTACCGTTTAATCATTTACCTGAGTCTCCTCTCTCGGCTTCTGCAAATTCGAATCGAAAAGTACGATCCTCCCGTCTTTACCGCCTCCAGTGACAATACTGCCGTCTTTCAAAACACAGATCGAAAAGATCGGCCCCTCGTGGACGTTCTTGATGAACTTCCAAATTGTGTTGGTGCCCCTTCCCCATATCTCCAAATTCCCGTTAGAATCTCCCGTGATGGTTTCACCTGTCTGTAGAAACGCCACACACGTCACATATTTGGGTTTATCTCGGGACTCGAAGATCCCCATGCGTTTGTAAAGGGTGCCACCGGCATCCAAAGACCAGAAGGCGATGTGAGATTTACCGCAAGTCACTATGGTGTTACGGTCTAAAGGATGGAACTCGGCGGCGACGATCGTATCGACCGAACACTGCAATTTAAAAATTAATAAGACAGTCGCATTAATGCGGCTGGTTCACCTTGGTTTCTGTAATTTTGTAACCATTATCCCCTTTCTGCCAGTCCCAGATCGAAATGTTATGATCAGGTGCTTCGTCAACCGCCAGCAGAAGCGAACCGCCATCTGCTTTACTGAACGACAGACAGCACACCGACAAGTCAAAGTCATTCATTCCAATGACAGCCTGTGTGTGCAACGAGACTGAATTCCATATTCTTATATGGGGCTGCAACGGTAACGTTAACTTTGGCCAAGAAACCGCGATTAATTACCCTTGCTTCCCGTCTGTCGACTCCGGCGCATTGTCCAGTCGCCACCAACATTTTATTCGGGTGCACGGCGATGCTCTTCACGTCATCAGTATGACCCAAATAATGTCTCTGACTCTGCTCCTCCACGTTGTACAAAACCACCACAGCGGCGACGAAATACACCATTTCGCCTGTCGGCAAATAGTAAAGATTCGACCTACAGTCCCGTCCTCTGTATCCATAAACCCAGTCGAGTTTGAGCTTTTGGGACGGCGCCGTGGACACTTTGGTGATGTCGTAGCTGTCCCCCAGCTCCGAAGGGGCGTACAAGATGATGGGGCGACCGCGTAGGAACATTTTGACGGTTCTTTCTTCTTCGTTGAACGTGGCGTCCTTCGTTCTGAAATTTATGGAGTGACATTGCAACCGAATTAGCTGCCGCATTAGCGAGAGCGTTACCCTGCCATTTTTTTTGGGAGGAAACCAGAACCAGCGCACACAGAAGCTAGATTGGAACTAGCTCACTCAAGAGCTAGATTCGAACTAACTCATGCGCTGATACGAACGGCTGGGCAAGAGCTACACCGACAAATACCGTATTATACCGCAAAACACCATTTCTGCAAAGCTGCTTATTTCCAGCGCGAATTTTTTGTTAAATATTGTCGCCGTCCACAAATCGCATCAACTGCAAGATCTATTTATAGATTATCGCTCATAAACAAACACGTCATTTATTTAATCAACAATTTAAACATTGCAAGCCGCTCCATTGATTTTAACGCCCGCGAATTTCGGCCCAGATAACGCTATCGCGGAGACCAACCGCAATCTGAGCGCTGGAAATAAATCAGGAGAACCGTAGGGAGGAATTTTTTTCGACTTTAACGTTTCTTCTGACGCCAGGTTGTCTGTGCGGCAGACATTGACTTAAATGGTTTCTTAAGTAATTATACTGCCCCAGTTTGCTGTGGCCTGAACTGTATTAAAATTAGGGGATATGTGCTACTTTCAGTATGTGGTCGTAACACGCTAACATTCAATTCCCAGACCGTTGGGTTGGGTATAATGATGCATGTTTCCCCTCAACGAATTAGCACATTCCTACCTAAATGTGCAAATACCTAAACCATTGCACTAAATCGTCGGAGCATAAAAACCATTCTCCGTTCTTATTCAAATTGGTGGTACCCGCATCAAAAATTTTGACTTATAATAATGGTGCCTCAGCAGCTCGCATTGAACAAAGATTAATTGCCAGAATTATTAAAAATGACCGTGTTTATGTAGGAAGTGCCGCAATTATACTTTAACAGAAAATTAAACGTTACGCAGATTTGATACCTGTGATGATCCATAGTGACGTAACGTTTATTTTTGTCAAGTGGGAACTAGTTAATAAAAATAATAGCCAAAGAACCTTCCCACTGAACACACTCCCACAAGAACAATGAAACATACTTTTATCACCAGCACTAGTGCTGATGGATGTTAAATGCTGGTCACCAGAGGTTCATTACAAAATATATTTATTCTGACAAGATCCTCCCGAAAAATTAATAAAATAAAATAATATAAAAACAAAAACATACCCATGCTTATAATTCGGTGTGGGAAAACTGTTAGACCTTGTATACAGGTTTAAAAAGGACTTTGTGGAAAACCTAGAAATAAAAACGAACCAAAAAAATAACTACAACGAGAAAAGGAGACATTCCGCGACCTCCACATCAAACCCACTTACTTGGAATGCATGCCGCTTGGCGAAATCGCGTTGTTCTGATGAAAATCCCCCGTGGAACTCCATCTCTTATGCAAACTGCTCCCGTTGCCCACCGGACTGGGGCTGCTAGACGGAGGTTTCTTATTTACAGGCAGTGGAGTGGCCCTCGGCGACGGCGAGGGCACCGGCGACACGCTGCTGGAACTGTGACTGTCGCTGTGTAAACTTCCCGTCGACTGATAATGGACGGCTCTCCTTTGGGGCAGGGAGGAACCACCGTAACTCCTACGGTTCACCTCCAAAGCTGTCGTCTTTGAACCGGTGTAATGCTGCGATCGCAAGCGGACGGCCTCTTTGCTGGTGCCGTTGCGAAGAGGTGACGATACCGAAGCTTGGTGGCTTATTTTCGTGCCTTCTAACTGACTGACGCGGCGGAGGGCCTCGGCTAGGGTCGCTTTCAAGCACATCAGTTCGTCCGATTGCTCCAGAACCTTGCGCTCGAGGTCCGCCAGTCTTCCAGCGACCCCACGGCTTTCTGCCTCCAGCATTTCATCTGGAAAATTGGTTTTTTCTGCATTAGAGTGAGTCTGGCACCTGGCGTGACTAAAAAACTTTACCGAAATGCGAACATAAATGCGGTGTTGTATAATGTCAGAAGAGATAAGTAACTTATTAACCTAGCACTTACTGTAAACTTTAACTAGATGCGTGTTTTGTATGGCAGTTTTGTACAAACTCATTTTGAAAATTTATATGAAGTTATAGCACAAAAATAGAAAGGGGTACTTATAATAAAATTATTTAAATATGGCACGGTCATATTTAGTCGACTTATAGTACAACTAATCATGAGTATACGCAATGATGATATAAAGGTCGTGATCCAGATCGTATTTGGTATGAATCTGAATACAATAAAAACAAATTCACTTTTTGTAAATTTGAGTCCGGTTGGTTGGTATACTGATACATAACACTGCTGTTTGTTGGGTTGCATATCCAACTCTGGCTGTTTACTTTAAACTAGAAATTTAAATAATAAATCAATATTTCGATTCAAATGTAACTCAGTTTTAGTTGTTAGAAGTAATAATGTTACCCTTTTTAGTGAAGACCGCTTCTCTGCCGAGTTTGCTGCACAGTTCACAACAGTCTGAGCAGTGATGTAAATGTTTATCCTGTTAGGGCAATAATATAAATGCATAAATAAATTCAAATAGATAATGGTTCGTGTAGGCGCTGTTGAATTATTTAAGTTTTGTTTGTATTTAAACCACGGAAGGGCGTGAATAGCTACTTAGAATAATAATTATATTATAATGTCATCATTCTAATCAAGAAAAAAACCAGATGCGCATCATTATATCATTATATAATCACTGAACGACTAAAAGTGAAACTTAATGCGAGGTCAGTTAAGAAAAAGTATTTTTTAACTTGTCGCAATTCATTAACAAATCTACAGATTTAAAAAGGAAACGTTTACGGAATTTAGGCAAACAGCAAACAATATAGCTGTAATTACCGACACGCTAATTTGTGTATTGTAGGTAAGACAACTAATAACGTACCCACTATAAAATTTCACAATGGCCCAATTCCGATAAGCAAAATATACACAACAATTGCGCTTCAGCTAATTTTTAAAGTTTGGCTTATGCCGAATAATTAAAAAAACAGTTTTGTGTCTTGGGCGGTCGCTTTCAGTTACGGTATTAACTTTAGGGAGTTTGACTTTTAACATATCTAAAACGTAAAAAAATCCCGACAGTTAAGATTTGATATTTCCTGCAACAGTTACAGCTTAATCTGCATATCGAGTTATTTCACAACTAATTGCATAGAGATTAAATTCTTCAGAAACTGGGGCGTTCACAGATCAGTTTACATAAAATGGACTTACGCCAAGCATTGTACGTGTCGGTGAAATTTGGACTTTCGATGATGTCGGGGATGCTCCTATTGTTAACCGAAATTTCTTCAGATTTCGATAGATCGTCAGCACTACAGTCTCCATCTGTCATTTTATACGCTGTAGCATTTGAAGAAGTGTTAAACCTGTTAACAGCGCACTTTCAACAGTTAACTGCCAGTTAACAACTCATTGAAGGTTTTGCTG
>QDEB01118509.1:0-12797 GCA_004193795.1 Asbolus verrucosus | reverse complement strand
TTAGTCTCTAGATAACTAAATAAAAAAGTTTATAGGTCAAAGTATGGACAAATAGCAGTTCCAACCAGATCAATGTCAAGGAAGAGATGGAGTGAATTTATTTTATTCATCAAATTATTAATGTACATCTACAGTCACAATGTATATTTAATGATCGTTTGCAGAATATTTGATATGCAAAGAATGTTATTCTTTTGTGTAAGCCCTTTGGTAATAATTGCTGTTCATCGTAATACCTATTATCAAGTTACAATGCATCGTCAAGTTACTTTTTTGGAGATTTTTCATGATGAAAATGTTGTGTTTAAATTAGAATCGTTGAATGTATTTACTGAATCTTGGGAACGTATTCAGGGGATCGTTCCTTGTAATGTAACCAAAGCAAGAACCGCAATTTCAGCCGATAAGATCTGCAATTATAATTTCAAGGCATGGTTCAACTTCAATAAAGTGAACATAACAGATTTTCCACCTGCTTTGTAATAAGAGAGTATCCCTAAAATAAACGCATTTTACTCTTTTGAAAGCACCTCTGGGACCCATTTGCTACAAAGTTAGTTTTTAGACTGTGTACTTTTCAAGTATTTCGCGAGAGCCGTATTCTAAGTAATTAACCGAAAAAGCATCTTGCAGCGAACCAAGTTTTCATAAAACTGGTCTTCAAATTTTTTTCACACGTGGAAAAAATGACGAAAAGCTACGTAAGGAAGAATGAGAAACGAATTATTATCCTCTCGAGGAGTATCTCAATTTCATTTTTATTATGATGGATGGACTGATTACAAACTTGCCTAAAGGAAACTTTTTTAGGTGTTCCCTTCTTTAAGAAATTGAATCAATCATCGCGTTTCATTTATCGCGTGCTTCGATAAGTTTCAGGTTTCAGAATGATGGAACATCAAATTCCCACAAAAAACTAATTGTTAAACGCTATAATGGTTCATCTCGGGCGCCAGATTATCTTTTGGCAATGATAGAAGAGGGTTAGCCCTGACCATCCTTCAGTGCCACACTACGGTCACAGTTAGGAGCAAAGGACACCTGCAGTAAATTGAGTTAGCAGGATTTACAACCGGTTACGAATCCTGATGCATCCTGTCGAGGATTTGCACTATAACCGTAGGCGGTTAATTAATTATCTGGAGTTGCCAATAAAGTATACATACGTTGCTACAGCAAACATTCAGTCAGATTATGGTTTAGCAATATCACATTTCTAATTTCAAACAGCAGCGTAATCATGACTCCTGTTTTAATACAACTGTTCATTAGGGCAAAGATTAATAAAAGCCTGGAGCCTGTGATCCTACAATATCAATATCGTTAATTTAAATCATTAACGAAATATATTTTCACATATCATTTTAAATTACATAAATCCATGTACCCTGTGCTCAAAACTTGGACAGTTTAGCACAGATACATGTGTCCAATGGGAGAACAAACTCATATGTTTGTTTTTATGATAACGATTTTCAGTCCATAATACGCAAGCGTAGTCTAGACATTTTTAAATAATACTACTTACTAATAATTTTTAAATAATACTACTAAGCACCTCTAGTAAATGATTGAATATTGCTAGAGTCAAAACTGTATCAAATCAAAAAAATTACGATCTCGATGGTAAAAAAATAAAGCACAATTAAAAATTGACAAAGTAAACGAAGTGAAGTGTCTGTAAATTTGATGTTATATTTAAAATTTGAATTCCGCTATGAAATTACTATGAAACAATTTCGCTTTAACTTTGACTTAAAGTTCTCTCTAGTATAAAGTTTACTTTAGCCAAAGACACTTTAGAGCCTAGATTATGAAGCTCAGCATAACATTTCACGGTACTGGTCGCTTAAACTTTCGGGTACCTGATCGTTATTAATGCTTAATTCAGACCTATCCCTTGTAGCTTATTAAGAGCATTAAGGTGAAACTATTCAAGATTTATGTATAAAAACTTAAGGGTTAGTACTAAGAAATTTAAAATTTATGTAGAAGGCTGTTGATGTGTAAATTTCAAAGCGTATAGTGGTTAGGTAAATTATTATTATCAAGTAGAGGTTGTTGGTTTATTCATGCTTTCGACTGCTAAATAATTTCTAAGATCCCTAATGAAATTTCCGAGTTAAGAAGCAATTTAAAACTGAAATCAATTTTTAAATCTTAAGTGCTTTGAGTGTGGAAACGTCTAGAGCGTATCCTTAAATTGTTTAAGTTTCATTAAAATATTCTGAATGAATTTCGCTCAGCAACAGTGTAATGTACTTCTTCATTAAAAAGAGCAAAATTTTTAATAAACTTCCTTCTCGCTTGAAGCAATTCGACAGGGAAAATTATCTCATGCTGAGTACTTTCCTACAAGCGAAATTCAAATATGGATTCCACTACATATCGAGGAAATTCTGATTAAAATATTGAGTAAGAATCGAATCGCGAAGTTCTCGCAAAGAAACAACGTCAGCCACTCCATCGAAAGCATAATTTTAAAAATGCTTTCCGTTCGAATTTTAGGAAACTCACGAAATACCATTAAAACCTATTTATCTCAATTTTTCAAGGGGTGACTGATTGGTATTTCATTTTTAAAGTTTTATGCGGATCCACCAGCCATAACACTCCAATAATTTTCGGTCAGTCGTTATTGCATTCCGATTTTATGAACCTTTCAAATTTCTTTTTTACTGCAGAAACCTGCTATATTTAACATATCTAATTATGATGTTTGACAAGCTTTGTACTTCAATTATTTTTGAAAGTAGCAGAAAATGATTTTAAAATCTGCAAAGACAGACATTGCTTGCTTTAATTTTCATTAAAATGAAAGCACACGGAAGTGAGATTAAACTGACATTAGTTGTAAGAGGGACTATGTGGTGCGTACCATCTGTGACAATTCTTACAACTGATTACTATTCAGAATAGATTTAGATTGTCATAGACTGGAAATTGCACTTAAATAATTTACGGTTTAAATGAAAAGTGTACAGTTTGAAAGAGGGTTCGCACAGAAAGAAAAACACAAAGAAAGAAGTTGTAATCCAATTTAACCCTTCTTAGTCTATTTCTTAATCTGTTCATAGCGGAAATAAGATTCACAACGATGACTGATTGAAATTATCAGAGTTTGCACGACTTGTGAAAAGCAAATGAGATGGTCTCTGTTATTGTCAAATTAAATTAAATTAAATTTCTATTGTGTTGTGAGAATTCAAGTTTATCACCATCACTTTTAATAGGAAAGTAATGTTTGCAACCTCAAAGAAAGGCAACTGAAAAGGTCAAAGATTCCAATAAAAGTGCTGCGTTCTTTGGTTTGTGATTCCCCACAATAGTTAAAAAAAGAGTACATTCTTTAAATTAAACCAGCACAAGAACAGATGTTAGTTTTGAAAATAGAACAAAGAATTATCGCAGGAAATTACTATAAAAACTTTTCAACTCATTCTTACGGTCGAATTCACAAAGGGTAAATTGAAAAGAGTTGATTTACACAATATATACCACAGATTGAAAAACAAGCACTTAAATTTGTGACAATATTATATGGTTGTCTACAGAATTGAAAATCTTAAATTTTCAGTACAGATAGATAAAGGATAAGTGTATACTTTGTGTATAAATAATTATCCAACTCAGATATTTTGTTTTTCCGAAAGATTATTCTGTTGCAAAAAAGATTCTCTTTGTACAAAGTTGAAACGTTCAAAAACATCATCAGTGATAAAAGAAAAATAAATTCTAACAGTATAAAAAGATAAATAAAATCAAGAGACTTACCTCTGCATGCCTCAGTTACTTCAACAGGTTGAAAAATGGAACGAAGGAAGGAACACGAATGCAGTAATGTCTCCTATTTCACCCTCAGTGTAAATGAGTAAAAATAAAATGATCAGATGCACCAAGCAAACAGTCTCAGTTTGTTTTCGCAGTTCTAATTAAAATTCGAATTGAAATGGAACTTAGAATGTGAGAGCTTGTATTGTTGTACAGATACTCTTATTTCGATAGCTTGTATTAGCAGAAATCTAGCAACAAAAGAAAGTAGGTACGGAAAGACATAATAATAATTGCAGCTATTAAGTATTATGTTGGAAATTTAGAGCCAGGTTAATATAGATTTTCAACTTGGGGCCTGCGAGTTTTTAAAGGGGAGGTTCTTAAATTAGAGGTGATCTTGGCATGAATACAATGTCTTTTATACGAAAGCTGCAAGATCCGTACAACAATAAGATGTTTTTTCACAGATATGTTGCGGTGTGTTTTCCCTGTAGAGTCTAGGTGAAGAATGGAGCATTAACATCCCGAAAGGGGTTGTGGAGAGTAAAAAGCTCCAAACATCCTAAATTCCAAGCGACAAGCCATATTTTACAGACAAAAGAAAGACTATATTGTAACCTGAGTCGTTGATAGTCCAGAACCTTTGTGAATTATTATCCCAACAGATTCCCCTCTCCAATTATTTATTCCCCAAATTTTCGTCGGAACGACCAATTCGTCTTGCCGAATCAGTGTTTCGCCTTAAGCGTCTTCCACCATTTTTATTATAGTTAGCGGAAAAGGATCTTGTGGGAAAATAAAATACGACAGGAATGTAGCAAACACCTGCGCTCAACCATCACGAATTATTTCAACGCTTCGTAATTTCAGCCTCAGAACTTTCATAAATTAGAACTCACGCGCGTTCCTATAACAATCACATTTCGAACACACTTCATCTTTTAAGATCGTCGGAATTTAAGATCGAGTACTGTTAGTTGTCATCGACAATCTGGCTTTCAACTGACAGTAAATCATAGTATCGCAGGAGCGCAGCTCCGAATTCCACCCTCCACAGGCTGTTTTTAACGTCAACATTTGTGATTGACGATGTTATCTCCAAGTTTTATTCGTATGCGCTCTTCCATTGATTCCATTACGAATCTTGGAGAATTTAATGATAATTAAATGGAGAATTTAGATTTGACAAGAGCTTGCAACACGAAAATGTAACTCCCATTAGATGATCATGGAGATCGATGAGTGGAAGTGGGAAGATTTTTCTGTTTTCCACCATTTTATTGGGTTTGTGTTTTTAATCTATATTCATGAGGACCGAAGACATGGCCCTCCTTGTACGGTGTACTTGATGGAGGTTCAAAATAGAGCCACAGTGCTTTTTATTAAGAACAATATATGTACTGATTCGGTCACTTATAAAAAGCGTCACTCATTAATTTAGTTATTAATTATATCTAAAATAAATGAAAAATATAACATTTTTCAAAAAAAAAACTCATATGTAACGTTTTAAAAAATATTAAAAGTAATAAATTATCTGCATTGTAGATCTGTATTTTCAGGATAGTCTTAATAAAATTTGAATTGTCCTTTCCCCTAAGTAACACTGAAATCTCTCTCTTGAATGTTCAAAAAAACCCTCATACCTAGGATTCAAGCTGCTTTAAATTCGTTTTTTAAAAAGAAAAAAATGTAAACAACTCTTACTGGTTTCTGAAAAGGAGAAAAATATAACAACTCATAATTGAGGAACGGAATGTAAATTCAAACATTAAAGAGATTATAAATATTTAACAGAATTAAGTAAGTTTTTCAAATTAAATGCTGCTGAAATTTCGTTTACGCATAATGTAATTTTTTGTAAACAAAAACGTGTTTCCGG
Source organism: Asbolus verrucosus (assembly GCA_004193795.1). Taxonomy (NCBI): domain Eukaryota; kingdom Metazoa; phylum Arthropoda; class Insecta; order Coleoptera; family Tenebrionidae; genus Asbolus; species Asbolus verrucosus. Next base: position 7,141 of record QDEB01118509.1, on the reverse strand, counting down.
CAGTGAAACTCCAGAAATGTTAATAAAGAATCAAGTCGAAATTAGAATACAAATAAAAGAATTTTGTTATTCTAGTAACAGTTACTACAGGCACAGGTGACGCCGAAGGCGTTTCTGTGAGGTATATTACTCTAATTTAGATTTTTTCTGCGAGCAAGTGAGACAATTAAAAAGGGAACCGGATCCTTGCTGGCTTTTTATGAGCGTCCTTTTTAGATATTTTTATTTTTTAAGAACATTCGTACATAAAAGGGAATACGAAAATTGCTTTCAGTTTATATAATAATACCGAAGCCAATAACTGTCTAATTTTTTCGTTTAAAATTTAATAACGAAATGGAATAATTATGAGAAGATACAATTACGACTTAATGGTTATCGTTCATACTGGCAATTCGAGTATGATATTAAACAAAAACATGCTCCAAATGTATAAAACTGAAATTTCAAACAATAATTTGCATATGATTATTCTAAAGGCAAAAAGAGTTTATTGCATCGGGCGTTTATGCAACCAACAATACTGTGGGACAATATCATTATTTTACTTTATTACAACAATCAATGCAATATTCATTGAATGCAATTTAATCAGTAGATCACCATTAAAACTTAAAATTTATGGTCGCACCATTAAAAACAGCAACTTTATTTTTTTTCAGAGTTTTATTGTCTTATTCGAGAACAGATGACTAGGCCTAGTATCGCCATTTTGTCATCTACAGTTACGCCATAATCATATTGAAATGAAGGCTTTCTAATTATTTCATTATAAAGACAATTCTTAATTAGATTTTCAATCCTTTTGTAATTAATAACCAACTCTCTTGATCTGCAATTGCTTGCTGTTATCGAATTTCAAACAAAAACTCCTTTGTATCAATCGTATCAATCTATTATCTCAGTTTTAAAGAAAAGATGATGAAATAAATAAATAAATACATTAAATAAAAATGGAACCTGACGATTCCCACTTTAATACTGTTTTCATAATTAGAATTCGATAGGTTTATCTTTACGTTTTATATTTAATTTTGTTCGGTAGTATTATTAAAATTTTATGTCAGAATTGAGCAGCAGGAAATAACTAATTGAAATTTGAGCTGATATTCATTTAAATTTAATGAACATCTGTTTGAAATTTTCATAGTAATATCAACAATGGGAATAACTTTTAAATTTGGCATTGTATTTTTATCATAACATTTACCAAAATTTCGACATTAAATAATTATTTATTTTACTTTGTTTAATATATCGAGTATTTATCGGAATATTCCATTTAAAAATGAGTTGAACCTTCACGTAGTCGGATTTATTTTCATGTGCTATTGGTGTCATTTATTGAAAACACTGTTTTTAACAAAGGATTTCACGATCATATTAAAATTAATTGAGATGCGTTTAAATTAAACGGGTTTCTATTTGAGCGTGCTTTTCATTGGCTGTTTCAACGTGCGAAATTTCACTTTTTAGCCACCATGGTGTCCTCATTTTAAAAATATATATAATAAATTTGTGAGACATATGTCGAAATTTTAACGCCTAAGTATGACCCAAATGATTAAGTTTACTTCTACCACATGACTTTATAAAATTATTTGTTCGTAGAAGTTTTACTATATTTAGATGTAAATGTCTAGACCCGTCGAAGTTGCTTATGCTGACTATATTTTAAAATTATCTAAAAATAAAAACAATTGTACAGACAGAAGAATCCTAAAGGAAAACAAATAAGTAATACACATGTAATAAAAACAAAAATTGACGATATTATTTACTAATTATAGTTAGATATTTAAATCATTAATATAATGAATTAACATATTCTTTGAATTATCATTATATAGATCACGAGAGTTAGAGAATAGTTACAATTTTTACAAGTTTGTGAGAGTAAAGAGGAGACCGTGACAAAACGAAACTTTTGTTAGATAAGTTATAAAAAGCACTATGTAATGCACTATAATAAGCCTTAATAGTAAGATCCGCAGAACTCAACCCAACTTAATCGATTCGATGTAAATTAGTCTTTATTGACTAAATGAAAACTAAACAGAACTTTTCAAGATACTTTGATATTTATTGTTTTAGTCATGCTATAAGACTAAGTAACATGAAAGGGCATGAATTTTACGTTTCATCAATTCAGAATGGCAAAATAAATTATTCTCAATTTTTTTTATGGAACGAGTAGTCAGTTTTTAAAACTTTATAATTCACAGTTTTCTGCCTCACAAAATTTGTTGAACGCTTTATTATCCATTTCTTGTAGTTCTCATATCAGAAAAATAAAGTTTTCCCTGTATATTATTTTATTATTTTAGTTCAAAACCTCCAGTTTATGCAAGTTTTACAATAATATGTATGCACGATAGAGAGAACTTTTTGTCTACTCTTAGTAAATATTTTTCTTATTTTCAAATTTTAAAAGTAGCAGATGTTGCCGTTCGTATTCCGTAAGGATGCAGTGGAGACCAATTGTTTATAGTTCCACCAACATTCCAGTAATAAATAATACATATAATGAATAATGTAGCAAGCACAGAGCACGTTAAATGTTAAATTTAAATACACAAACTATAGACTTAAATCCATGTTAGTTAAAATATTAACTAAAGCTGACAGTTAATGTTGTTTGATAAAACATTTGTAGGTCAAATTAAGAGANNTCTGTTTATATTATTGTATAGTGATTTTGGCGCTGAAATAAACATTGTCATTTTAACAATAAAAATGATAATCACAAACGATGCTAAAGCGAGTGCTGTTGGGAGATAATTTGCAGTTGTGGTTTATTGCGACATTTGTGACAATAATTAAATTAAAATCTGAACACTCGGTTTAGATGCTAATTCGAGCATTCTTCGCTAATGGGGTGTTGGGTGTAATAACAAAATTAATTCTATCACAAGCTGTACTTAGCGACAAGGTAGATTTCTATCTAGATGTGTTATTTCGTCGAGATCACTGAAGATAAGGATCAATTTTATGTTTCCATGTAAATTTTGGGCTCGAGTTCTATATTTTATAGTCCACAAAACCTTCACAAAACGTTATTAAAAGATTATTTCACGCGTTGAATGCCTCTGGAGCTCCGGATAAAAGATTCCCTAAAGTCACAAAAACGGTTCTATTTAAATAGACGATCACGGATCTCGTTTAGAGACTCCTTTATCAGTCTTTTTCTAAAGGAATGTAAACGACTGTTGGCAGCACGAACCTTTATTGAGTGAAAATCTTTACAATGTGAGTGATTTAACACCTAAATGACAAGTTATCATTTCTGATTGGATTCGGCATATCCATGATCGGAAAATCGAAAAATCGGAAAATGAAATAATTTTTCTGCGTCCCAGAACTTTCGATAAATGATAGACATGAAAGTTGTAGTTCATGTTAATCCACTGAACATAAATCATAAATAACTTTTAGTCATGCAAGCCACGCAAGAAAATTTTTATTGATTTCAATTTTACATTCAATATTAATATCCCGTTTTGTTTATTCCGTTATCTTCCATCACATATCAAGATATATGTGTGCTAAACAATAGAAATCTTTTTCTATATGTCATACATTAAGTGTATGATAATTTGATATCCAATAAAATTAACAACTGAATTTATACAGCAAAAATATGACAAAACGAAAACTGTACTACTCTACGAGATAACCATTTAAGTTTGAGACATGACCTTTAAAGATGTGGACAACTTGCTAAACCGTTAAAACTGCAGAGGAAGAGCGATTGAGATTTCTTTGTATATACGCATGCTAACTGGCCGACTATTGACTAAATTTTAAACTTTTTAATTTTCAGTTTTGGTTTCTAAATAATAGTAAAAACTTGTACTACATAGTATGATTGACGAAAGAAATAATTAAAATATATATAAAATATATTTCACAGTAAGATAAATAAACTTCCCAACTAATGAAGTTAAATTGATTTAAAATAGGGAGAAAATGTGTGGGTCAAAGTGGTCCATTACAATGGTTTTATTTAGTTGTGGGGTTGTCCGAAAGCCCTCGTGCAGTGACCGGTCTAGATTTCGGTTTGTTGCGAAATTAGTGGAGATCAGGACGAAGAGTTGGGTCTAGGTCTTGATTGAAGACGGCAACTTAATGCCGAGAACGTCCAATTAAAATAAAAATTCTGCTGTAGTCAGTTCGATTGCGTCGCATAGTTTGACGTTTGAGGAAATTTATGTCACGTATCTTCTGAAACAAACTGGATTTAAGTTTTGGGGGAGCTGACGACATCTTCGCAACATTCACATCATGTTTACAAAGATCCCAAATTGTTTTAATCGAGGCAACAACTGCGAACGGCCCCTTCAAGACAATTAAACGTTTATGGCATCGAAACATATGAGGGTTTTGTTATGGAAACGGCGGTCATAAAACATCAGGTCCTAATACTTAAATCAATCTTTATTACTCAGAAATTTGTGCAAGAAACGCTTTTTTATCGCTAAAGGCCACAATAAATTCCTGCGGAAGCACTAATTCTTGATTTTGACAGTGGTAGATGCGATAAAAGCGAAATTTCTTATTATGTTGTTTACGGGCCGAGTTGTCAAATTGGTTTAAGTGTGGCAGGATCGTCCGTTGTCTGGAGCATCTTAGTCGATTATTTGATAATCTTCGGTCGCAAATTTATACAGGAAACGATTTTTTTATTGTCGCGGAGCGAGATAGAATTTTGTGGAAGTTTTCCTGGGAAAAAAGCTGGGAAAGCGCTGCGAACTCGAAGAGGTCCGAAAGCTCGGTTCCGGCAATCAATCCTCGATTTATGATGAACGTCAAGATAGTCACATTATCGCGCATAATAAGGCTTCCTGGAAGTCGTCTGGAATATCAAATAGGAGTGCCGCACGGACGTGACTTTCATAGAAGATTGTCATTATTATTCATAAAGTCAGATAGCGCACTTGAATTTAATTACGACCAGGCCCTAAACACCACAATACACAAGTTACGGAAATAGCGCAGACGCCTTCAGGAAGGAGGTAGATAATACGAAATTGTAATGCTCCAGATTAGTTTTGAGGGTTACATGTTTCTATTTATCGCTAATATTATCGGAGAGTGAAGGAGACGTCATACGATGTCATTCGCTAGACAACAGCAAGCTAATTATTCAGCTGACTTGAGAAGACACTTAGACACTCGGAGGTAATCATCCCTGTGAAAAATAGGACATGGAGGTTTTGCGAGAATGTGAATAAATTATCAGGAAACAGTCCGAGAATATATCCCAACGATTTTTGCTGAGTTTGGACCTGAAAATTAATTTCACAACTGGACTAAGCACCTTACGCGTCCCTTGAAGATACTCCTTAACTAGCACTAATAAGTTTAATGATATCTAATTATCGCTAATACTGTAAAACAAACTTGGAGAGTTCGGCAGTACGTCTATCAACCAATTAGTTTAAGTTCTCTCTTTGGAACAAAGGCTTGTAATGAAAAGTCCCCGAAAAGTCACTAATGACTTTTTAAAATTCCTTTCTTGTTTTCCTAAAATTTTATATTATTTTATTATAATTTAGATACAATAAATTGCAAGTTTGGTAACCTGTTGAAATAGTACAATTATTTTCCAACAACCTTTATGCTGTAATATATTGTGTCCATTCATCAGAAAAGATAAGAAAATACAAAAAATTGGAATACGACTACTACATTACTTCAACAGGTTGCACTACTAACAGCTGTTTTAATAAAAACCTGACTTGAATGCAGAATTTAGTCTTGACCTAATAACGATTCCTTTAGAAGTTCCTGTATTTACAAACAGTAGATATTTAAAAAACAATTGTAGTACTGTTGTATTCGTTGTCGACTTTTTGTTACTCATTTTAAACAGCATTCTATATGAAATAAAAAAACTGTTACTAATTCCATTATAAATATGTCTTTATGCAGCTGCACAAAGCAATATATATTTTTTCCAATTGATCTGAAAAAATGGAGTAACAGTAAAATCTAATACCTTCTATTCACCAGTCTTTAGACGGTCATAAGTATAATTTAAACACTTCAAGAAGAAAGAATAAATTCTAGAATGATAAAGACATTAAGCGATTGAAGTGGCAATCCAAAGGAAACTGATAATAAATAAAAGTCGACGAGACTATCCATCCATAACGGCGCAAGTTTCAGATCTTCAGACTTTTTTAGTTGAGTAGATTTAAAAATTTGGTCGGCTTTATAACCGCTCAAAGCATCAAATAATACTTTTAGGCTAGAGAATGATGTCTGATGGGATGAAGTGATAAAAATTTGATACCATTACAGAATAGATCTTGTAAATTTAGCATTTTTTTTCACAATATCCGTTGCCATCCGTAAGTACCTTCAATTCTTTCAGGGTCTGATTATATCTTATTATATCAAAAATTAAAAATAATATTTTGGTTTCACCATAATACATTCACTGTGCAGTTAGTAGAACATGCAACTCTTTCTGTACATACAATACAATCACGCGAAGCAGCGTTTTGTTCGAAACTTTGGTCGGTTTTGTTAGTGCCTTGATATATTTATTGCATCCCAGACATGGCAGTATTTTATAGGGTACTTTTCATGAAATATACCCTCGGTCTCTTTCATACAACCAGAATTTAAATGAGCGCAAACGGAATCCCGTTTGTGTTTGAATCCTGCCTCCAATAATTGAAATCTATTTTGATTTTGCAAGTATAATACTTTAGAGATGGGCGCGCGTATCGCGGCCGCCGAACATGATACACGACCCACTTGGTCTTTGAACACAGAGAATTATTGTGCCGAATGTAAATCAGACCTGTGTTCATTTGCAAATCTAGAACTGGCGGTGAAAGTGGTAACACCCAAATCTCCAAATCCGAACTGGCATAACACGTATAAAGCTGATTTCGTGATGCAATCTGATTGTTACATGTTATTCCTCGACCGGTTATTACCAAATTTGCATACTGACATTGAAAACTGCCCGAACTGTCTGATCGAATTCGCTGCAGAAATCGACCCACAAATGGGTCAATGTTATTTTTGACTCGACGTGATCATGGACACCGAGATTGAGACAAAACTTTGCAGGTGTTCAGTCGAGCCATTTGGGTTCATAAAAAGTCGACTTTTTACTGAAATA
>QDEB01118493.1:0-21072 GCA_004193795.1 Asbolus verrucosus | reverse complement strand
AGTACAAGATAATGCGAGTGCGCTAATATTAGATGCAGATTCTGCACCCACATTAATAATGTTCGTGCGGAAAAAATTGATAGGACATTGGCTAATTCATTTCAAAGATCCACCAAAAATCAAAGATCCACACGCTCCAACTTCCAGGCTTTAATTTTTACGCGTGTCTCAAAGATTCAAAAACAGAAAATGTTTTTCAAAAAGATTCGGTTAAAGGCACCCACTAACTCTTTTCCATGAGATTTTTTTTTTCAAAATTACGTCGACAGATTTTTTTGGATTATTTTATAGATACCTGACATATCTGACATATTATACTATACTTTTTTTTTCAGAATGGTTGAAAACCATTTCAGTAATAGAATTTCTAAACTTTTGACGATTGTAAGGGTGACTGCAAAATCCTTTAAAGCAATGCGGTTTGATTTGAATTTGCTTTTTGATTTAAAATAAACTCATTCCAGTAGTATCCCAACTTCATAAAATACAATGACATAAAATTTGAACAAAAATTTAAAGTTTTTGCATTTTCTTTCATTTAAACACTGTATTCAGTAAAAATAACGATAGTAATAAATTTTGTTATTAGAAATTATTGAGTGATTTTGTTCATTGACTGGTATTTGTAACGAGTAAAATTAATTACCAATGATATGAGGTTTTAAGGGAGCTACTGTTGACGGTATAACCTTTGGCGATGCCTTCGTGACGTCGTCTCACAATGAAAGAATGTTAGATGGATCATCTTTGAACGTTTCAGCCACTTTTTGTCTGCAATGATTCAGAGTTTAAAGGGACTTCAATGGGCATTTGAACCTTCTGTTCCTTTTGTGGATTATCTTCGTCTGTGTGTCAAGTTGTGGACGCCTTGGCACTTCGGACGCTTAAATGCCTTTTGTTTTATGTGAAAAATACGAAGAAATTGAAGTTTTAAATTAAATTTTGTGTTTTTTTTTCTCTCGAGACCAATGGTTCAATTTCGTTAGTACCGATTTGGATTCAGTTAATTTACTTTACCACCTGTAAAAATGTTAAGGCTAAGATCACCTAACGTAAACAAACCGGTCAAATTTTACCGACATATTGCTGTAAACAACCTCTGATTGGTAGATTGCTATCGCCACCAATGTCGTTACACATTCGGCTTCCATCTTTTTGAAAAGAGAACTAACAAAAGTTCTGACGGAAGCGAGTCATCTCAGTTTTAATCGTTACCTTATGCAAGACATAATGGTGGAAAATAAGTGCCTTCAAATTTCTAAAAAGTATAGAGTAGCTGGTCTGAATCATTTTTGTTAATCTCCTATCTCTATCTCTATATATCGGCGTACCTAGATCCGAAAATTTAAGAGGTTTCACTCCGGAAAACTGGCAACATTGTCGGATCAAAATTATTATTCCACCCATTCTCTTAGACCTCCACTCCATCCGAAGATAAAGAATGGTTTCCAATGGTGTGTTAATCAAATTGACTGTCTGTCTTGTCATATTTTGTCGTTTTACCATCTGGATATTAACATCATCCCCATGTGCTCCTCGAAGAGTTACTCGTAACCTCTGTTACAGGATCATGTGTGTTCTGTTAGATCATATCTGATGTGTACTAAATAATGTGTTATTTTTAGGTCTCTTCTTCCTCCTCCTCTTTCTGCTTCTTGTAACTTTTTCACTTCTCCTGAGGTTACCATCCGAAACAGTTAAATTATTAATTTGGAAGGCCGAAAAATTTGTGAACCCTGGTGGTATAATTGAATCCAGAGAATCCATCTACAAGACCGAGTTCACGACCTTGGAAGTAGGTAAATTACTTTCAATGGTCAAGGTCGTACTTATGGAGTGCTAATAAAATAATATAAATATCTAGCTTAATTTAACTTTCACTACGAATTAAGAAACGACGATTGTACTGGTGCGTCAATTTCTAAACTTGAAAGATTAATTTAATGCTGTAACCTACCAACCGTTGCTTTGGGCGACATATTGTCGTAGTATTAGAGCGTTTATACAAACGAGAGGGGTAATTAGTAGCAATAACTCTACATTTATCTAATTTTTGAGATGCTATACGTCCTACACTGACTCTGAACACAACGGTCAAGTTTAAATTACATTTGAACAGTTATCGCGTTCAACTTAATAGAATTTCATTCCATAATATTCAATAATTTTGGGCGATTTTTTAAATTTATTAATTGACTATTTTGGTAAATTTTCTTTTAATGTAATTTTTTAATATTTAATCATTTTTCAAAAATTTCGAATATACTTTAATTTGTTTGTTTAAATTATTTGAATTTTCGTGAATTTTCCCCTGATCTTAGTATCAGTCAAAGCTTCATTTCGTATTTTCCTGGTTTTACTTCTAATAGACTATCTGGCGTAAAAGAAAGTACGTAGTGCCTTCTCGGATATATTTTTTTTTAAAATTAGTTCGACTGAACTTACTTTCCCACCCAATCCCTCTGGGCTGTTGGGACAGATAGAGCTGATACTAATCAAAGTCCTCTTCGTGCCCATCCACTACAAAGGGATGCGTTTAAAACAAGATAACTTCTAACACAACTGACTAATTTCAATTAAATTTGATACATAGACAACGAAAGTTTGAAGTTCTCTAATGACATAGTGGGTTGATTTGAATGACACTTTGTTCGTGGGTGCAGAGGATAAGATAATATATTAATTTGGAAAATGGGTAACAAGTTTCAAGGTCAACGGTCAAAAGCAGAATAACTTAATATAACTATTTAATTTCAGTTCATATGCAGGCACATAGACTTAATTAGATATGAGGTTTGAAAAGGGCAAGCCCTGAATGAAACATGAAAAATGTCAACATCTCAAACCTAGGATTTACAGGAAGGTAAAGTAGTGGGTTCAAACTGGAGCATGTAGAGCTCATATGAGGGAGCACGCACAAATATGCTTTTAATGCGGACAACCCACGACGTAACTGAAATTTCTTTATCTAGAATTTCGTGTGTGAAGTTCTTGTGTTACAGCGATAAATAGTTGAGTTTGCATCTGATAAAACATGTTGTGACAAGTTTAGGTTTAACGCTGTCGGCAATGGCGAATGACGTAATTAGGCTATACAGTCTTTGGTAAAAAGCAATATGTTTTCGTTTAATTTGCTATAAATTATAACAAGACTCATTAACAGGCTGTTGTAAACTCAATTGGAAATAATTATGAAGCTGTTTCAGCGACGGGAATACATACTAAAGCGTTTAATTTAATTGCTGTGCTTATTATTTTGTAGGGCAAATGTTAAGTGATAAATTAAATTAATCGAAATTTTTGCTTAATTATTTCGTGCCAATTATCAAATTTCCCCAGTAGCGGATTTTAATATTCAGCGTTAAGAGAACTGTAGCACCTTAGGGCAATGTAAATTAGTTGTAAATTGTGTCAGGTTAGGAAAAAAGTTTTAAATAAATCTGTGGATTTATTAGGTGTGTATTGTGGGGAATTTCAAAAATGGTAGTTAGATGAAAATGATTTGTGGAGACAATTATATTAATTCAGGTTGTAAATATGAATTCGGGCGAGCCATGACAACGTATAAATCCAGCAGCTGTGATATGAATATTTTATTTGAAATTTACGTGTTGTAGATTTGAAGGAAATATAAACTTGTATCTTACATGTAAAATTTCCAAATGAAAAACGAAAGAGTGACGTGAAAGTGTTATTTAGAACTCTCCACTTTTCCAGCTAAGAACAAAAACAAAAATGGTATCTCGCAATTCCTCTCGTTCAGTCAAAGTGGTCGTTTAAATACATTTTTCGTTGAAAACTTGCTATTATTTTGTTCTCATTTATGAAGAGGGGAAGTCGACTCTACAGTTTAGGAACATATAACCAAGGAAAGTGAAGCGAGGCACCGGATGGTGGAAAGCATCCGTTTGCTTGCAGAAATTTGCACAGCGTTCCAACCTCCTTGGCAGCAATCGTTTCCTTTCCGGTTTATTTGCAACAAAAGTCCTCTTCCGTTGCTTTTATTAAGCCTAACAGGTAATCGCCATTATGCCCTAATCACCATCATCTCAAAGAAAAAACCGTCAAGACGAAATTTTTTCCAAAGCAAACGATCGAATTCAATTAATTGCAATTTCGTTTTAAACCATTTACTTTCTCCCAATTTTTTCACTCTTCCAGTCCCCATATAATCGCCTCGATAAAAGGATATACTTGAAGGAACTTTATTTTTACTTAAACGGCAGGTTAAAGACATTAAATTAGTGCGATAAAAACTTCCCGATTTCATTAGAACAGATGCCACAATTTTTAACTGTTCCTAATTAACTTCACTTAAAAGAGACTTGAAAATTACTTTTTTCCATACTGCATTATTCGTCTGCTAAACAATGAAACAATGACTAAAATTCGCAATTAGAGAAAATTTCAGACGATTTTCCTCTCGATTTGAGCATTTTAAGATTAAATTTTCTTTATGGCTGCAATCAACACCGAAGAAAGAACGGTCATAACTACGTAGCTCGCCTGAACAAGAATTCCTAGCTTCATCCAGATAAGCACGGAAAAATTACTAAATCAATACATAACCGTCATAATTAATCACGATGTAAAAACCTGAAAGAGGTTTCAGACAACAATCTGTTGCTCACTTCGAGCGCTTGCATCCAAAAATCCCCAATTTCTCCCTCGATATTGTGCAATATAATATCACATTGTAAAGCCAAACATTTCATTCTTCAAAAAAACATATTCCAAAATTTTGGAATATGTTTTTTTACATTTTGCAACAGATAAATTGGAGGGCTGCTATTATCATTTTATTGATTATTGTTGTATTGGTGGTTTTAGTATTGTTATTAGGAATACAACAAAATTTTAATCAAAATTCACGTTTGATTGGCATATACAATACATTTACGTCACTCATATTTCACTAATGATGTCATCAACGATTTTTTAAATGACAGCGTGGATGTTTTGTCTTCAAACATGTAAAAAAGATACAACCTTACATAATAACATTTTGTAATAAGTAATATAGAGGTTATTTAGAGAGTTATGTGGAATATACAGGTGGTCCTTTATATTTTTTTTAAATGGAGAACATTTATATACATATAGGAAAATTTTGGAAAATGATAAAACACGAGAACATAAAAGGTTTTTTTTTATAAACTTTTTCCCTAAGACGCCTCGTTAACGAAGTACAGCCCCTCAGAGGAAGCAGTTGAGTTACTTTTATTTGCTATTTCGAATGTAAGGAACCGCAAGAACGAAATTTTGGTATCTTATTTTTTTAATATAGATAGTTATTTTGACAAATTATGTTCGTAGTACCTTCCTTGCAAGGAAGGTACTACTATCTTTTACTCCTATTTTTTTTAGGGACATTTTGTCAAAAATAATTACATAAAACGAATCTACATTAAAACTAAGAAACAAGTTTTCTTGTTAAATATCAATAAGATGCATGGTTACTGAATTATTTGAATTTAAACATTTTTGTATGTTTTTCAGTTAAATTTAGCCGAAAAAATATTGTAGCATTTAGTAGCTACAGTAGCTTAATTTTACACCATTCCAGAATTATTTTATGGAACTTACTTGTTCCTACACTGAATTTGATATAATATAATTAAGCGTATTTTAAAATATTTAAATCTAAATTTGTAAATGCTACGTTCTATTGACATTTAACTTGATTAGGTTTTTATGTACATTTGTTTTAGCAAATTAGTTTAAGGAAAAAGTTAATCAAGAAAAAATAGAAATAATACAGAAAATAAAATAAAATAGCACAATTTCGTTTTTGTAGTTCACGATGTTTCGAAATTATTTACAAATAAATGTAACCCAATTGCCTCATCGAGGGATTATAACTTCTTTAGGAGGCATCTTTCAGAAAAAGTTTATACAAAAGACCCTCATTTTTTTTCGTGTTATCATCTCCGTCATCTCCCAAAGTATAGACATATAACTATGAGATGCTCAGTATTTTCACACGCCATTTTGAGTTCTTATTCTTATAGTTCTATAGGGTTATACGGGTCTATGGCAAATAGTTATAAGTCAGAGGAATGTTTAGTTGATTTTCACATTTTAATATTAAAAATATGTCACACCGTTAAACAAGGAGATTGAATTTCGTGAAATTAACGCACGGAATATTAACAGTCGAAAATAAAAATGAGTATTTGGAAAATTTTCCTGCAACTGGCAGTTTTTCCCTACAGCGAAGAACCAAAATAGTGGTCTTTTTCGTAATTAAAATTAAATAACCCAATACTTTTCTCATTAGCACTCAAAATAGAATCTAAATGTACTAAGAAAATATAGGCGTTCCCTTAAAAAAAAAAAATAAATTTAAGTTGCTATGCTCAAACGAGACACCTGTATATTTGTTTCATACATTTTTAAATTAGTTCCACGTCGAGTGTGGTGGTAAGTGCATTAAATTTGTAGTTGAGGCAGATTGAATTTCATCAATTATTTTCAGCGTGCGAACTCTTCGGCGGCCAAAGTTAGTTTTGAAAGTGAAATAAACAGTCAGGTAGTAAATATTTCTGGCGTAATTATGCAACCAGCTCTACACCAACCCAATATCGAGTTGATGCGGAGGCAATTGTTAAATGCGAATGTCTTGAGGCAGTTTGGGTTGCATCCTTGTTTTAATTACTTCTGAAAAGAAACTTCTCGCTGAGATTTCTGACGGAAGTGCTCGCTTTCGGAGTACATCCTTTTTATAAAAAGCTATTTATTTCGCTGCCCATTTCGCACTAGCTAGTCTAGTTCAGAGGGCGGGGCATAATCATAAATTACACGAGTTCAGAAAGCGTTTAGATGTCAATGTTGGATGGAAATATTTTCCAGGCGACTGCTGAGCACACGGGAGGCGGATGCTTTAAGTTTGACGAAGAATAATTACAAACCAATTCCATTAATCCTGCTCTTGTTTGTATTTTAATTTTTAAATAACCACGCGTTCGTTCGTTATCCAATTTTTCGCTGAATTTTGTTTTGGTGGCTTTGTGTCGAAGGCGTGAAATTTGAAGTCCGCTCGAATTTATGATGTCGATTATGTCTTCTCTCCCAACAGTTTTTATTGCCGCCTTTATCCACATTGTCCTGGAGTTAACTGTACAAAGGCGAATAGTATAGAGAAGTTCCGGGATTTATTGATTATGTATTTAATAACTCTGTGACCAAACTAGCAAGGGTATTACAAGATATTGAATTTTAGTCTAAATACCATTTCGTAATTTGCCAGAAATGCATATGTTATTGAATAACTACGAATCCTTTCCATTTTGACGGCAGCCTAATTGAATGATACGTGTTTATTCCATATTCCTTTCATGACCTTTCAGATGTTTTATTATTCAGAAAACTAGTAAATATTCTAAGCGTATGAAAAATGTTCAGGCAATAAAGCTCCTGAGTATCACATGTTTGGTTTAATTTTATTTCTGTTATTTCTAATATAGATGGCGCCTTAGTTTCCTTTCAAAGGAAAGGAAACAAATTTTAAGATTGTGAAAAAATATGATTTTCATATTATACTTTGAAACTACACCTAATCTATACAAAAAGAAGTAATTTACACATAACAAATACAGTAATTTATGCACATAACCTGACAATTAGCAGTCATTACATTTACCGGTTATTGCAATTATGGGATTATAATCTCTTGGGGGATAAAGAAGTACGTTAGCATATTCCCCATGGGAATGGAAAAGAACTAATCCAATAGAGTTCGCCAGAGGATACTAAATATGACACTAGAGTTAGGAAAATAGGAATGATTTTCATCATTTAACACACATTTGTAAGTGGAAATTGCACTCTTAGTTTCAAAAGCTAATGTTAGCTAGATCGACATTTGCATCTTAAAATTAATATGACGGAAATACTCTACTTCACTTTAAAACTCCTATAACATGTTTCTTCTTGATTATGCATTGTATCGAAAAACGTTTGAACAGTGCGTTGTTCAAAAATTTCCGATTTTGTCCAAAATGAAAAATCGATAAAATTATGCAAGAGAATTAAAGTATCAATTGAAAACGAAAAGTTATTATTACTTCCGTTTAAGCTGGAGTGAAACTTGGGCCATAAAGGATGCTTTTGTTGTCATAAACATTTACTGCTGCCAAAATTTATTTTTCTATCTCATACTTTTTTATTTGTCCGTATTATTTATTGCTTTATTCCTCCTAAATCATACCGGAAAGATATATTGTTTACATGCTGAAATATATAAAATTGTTTTGTTATATTTCTTGGTATTTTTGTTATATTTTACTACTCTGTATTACTTTGTCCATTGAGGACTTTATACTTTGTTCATGTGGACAAATATATTATTACTATTAATTAAATAAAACATTTAAACCGAGTCATCTGGTTGACTCTTATTTACTGAATTTTTGAAAATATTGAGACATTTTTGATCATAAAAAAATATTTAATTAAAAAAAACTGCTTAACTGGTTAAACGGGCAATTTCAGATACCAAAATATTAAAACTTAAAAATTAATAAGAATGAATAAGAAAAAATCAAAAATGCAAAAAAATATATAAATTTTTTTTTTTTTTATACATTTTTGAAATAATCTTTTAATTTTCGCTCTAATGTCTGGAATAGTTTCTGTAGAAGCAATACCCTTAAATTAAATTATTCAGTGATTGTAAATTAAATGGTATAATCATATTACCCTCATAATTTAATAGTCTACGTACAGAGGGCGCTATGAACAAAATCACTAACATTACCAACTTTCTGAGTGGTTAGAAAAATAACAAAGTTTCTTTTTCTAGCGTATACATTCTTTGTAGATACTTAGATTAATTAAAATGTATACTACGTTATTCTTTTCTTTATTAATTTTAAACCCTGTGACGACATTTAGGTATTCTATATTTTTAATCTTGATTTGTAATAATATTATAATAAATTATAGTAGAGGATAAATAGAGGACTGATTGGAGGTTAGATAGATACATTTACTGTTCATTGTATTTCTAGCTGTTTTTCCATTAAATTTGTTTTTTTTTTCGCGGTGGTTTGTCAGCTGTTCTTTTCATCTTGTTTCTTTGTAATAGCGTCATTGTCCTTAATTCTTGGATTTTTATTTATGACCAATTCCTAAAAGTCGCTGTGTGCCTTCGGTGTTTATGGTAGTGTCGTTTTCAGAGACGCTGGAATCGTGGAGTCTGTTTTAATACCGAAAGAGTGGGTTTTATTTTTCTTTGATATTAATTCCTCGAAGAGAATTTTAAAAGTATCATTTATATCGTAAATCATGTTTTATTTTAGTAAAACCAATACTCCAGTTTTTTTCTGATAGTCTGATATCCTAAATTGTATTCTTGTTGCCCAAAATGATCGTTCGACATAGCTGAAGTAATTGGATATACTTCATTTAAACTAACACAAAAATTGTGAACGTGGAATTTCGATGAGACGGTTGCAACAAGCTCACCGAGACGAAAAAATAATGTGTGTAACTCATCTTGGGTCAAAAGTGGATATGAATTTACAACTGGCACAAAATAAACCCAATCCCAGATTTAATTTGCTTTCGCGCTTGCGCTATGAACAAATTTATTTTTAAAGAACAAATAAAAAGATGGATTGTACGGAACCTAACGACTTGCACTAACCGAGATGCATATCTTCCACCCAAATAAAAGAAAGTTCGGTCTGGTGTCAGGGTTTAATGGTTTAAAAAACGATTACGCGTCTCTCCAGCGAATTTTCATTATGAAAGATGCATAGATTTTCTACGCGAAGACGGATATTGTGTGTACATGGTGCAGGATTGTTGAATTTACGGTAACATTTGGAATTAAAATTCGTTGTTTATATTCTTGGAGATATTTTCTGCGTTATTGTTAAAGCGCGTCCTCATTGAGAGGGGCTTTGCCACGATATAACCGACAAAGCTAGGACTTTTCTTCTAAGTTTACGACTTTCATTTGAGCCCTGGAAGAAAAACACATTGAACCAATCGGCTTCGCGTCTCTGCTTGATTAATCGCGTCTTCTTTTGATAATTACCGACAACTGTTGGTAAACTGTGGCGAAGACCAATCGACCGTCGCTGCGCCCTCTCATTTAAACGGTCGGCAAAATTGATTTGTCGACCAGTTGGGTACTTACCTTCGAAAATTGGTAGTGGGTTTCGAAATTAAACCAGCACTCAATAACGGGTAATTAGGGCCATCGCAATAAGTGAAAAATGTGCAATTTGGCCTTCTGGTTGACCGGTTTCAACGTTATTGGATGGCTCAAGTTGGGACGAGGGTTCGAAATTTTTAAAGGCGCTATCAGGTAATTTCCAGAACAGGCGGTAAAAATGAGAGTCGGAAATTGTGTGTGTTATTATGAATTAGGTTAGAACAGCGGGAAAAACTAAGGATAATAATGTGTCAGCTGATAAAGTTTTAGTGCAATTTTTTTAGGCACGATATAAGGACATTTGCAATTAAATTTGCATTTTAATTATACATAAAGCGAGAAAGACGGTTTTAGTAGAAATTTTTAGTGGGGGAGTGATTCACGTATCAATTTTTCGCCTTCTCGTTTCATTTCGTTTGTCAGTTTCGAAAACAAGCTAAAAAATAAATGGACAGAAATCTGTCAAGATCGGTGAACATAATCGAAAGTCATTAATACAAGCTGAATTATGGGGGTTCCTAATTGGCTGGAAGTTCACGTAAATACGGGCTCGTCTATGGGTGATGGAATTGCTCTCAAATGCGGCCTTTCACACGTTTTGATAGATGGCAGCTATTTTCAAAGTAGGTGACAGAAAGGGATGCCAATTATATTAATGCCTATGTATATTGCTTTACCTCACACAGGTAAAGCATCACAGGAATTTCATATCGATATTGTATGCCACACTTTACATAAATGCATCATATTTTCAAATATATTATTTAGATCATCCACACTCTGTCACTCTGTTTATGGAATTTCCTCCCGGATGGGCGCTCAAGTCAAGAAGATAACGTTTTTAACCCCTGCAACAAGTAAGGTATTTATAATTACTACCCCTCCGGTTTTTCTACATGGCTCATTAAATTCAAATTAAACGGGAAGTTAAGTCGGAAATTTAATTTTGGGAAAGTCAACAATTTCACCACCTTCACTAAAACATCCAGACAATGTTGAACTTAAAAAAATCCTGCCAACTAATGAACACGCGATGCTGTCGAATCATAACTCCAATCGGATGGAATGTTCCAACTATTTTTCAGGCGAGGTCGCTTCTTTCATCTTTCTAAGTATGAAATTAAGGAACCGTCAGTGTCAAATCAAGATTGGGGATGACTTTTTATTTTTATTTTTCCTGATAAGTCAATATCAGCAGACGGTTCAAATATTTTTGAAGTTTGATTTAGCGAAAACATTGCTGAAATATAACTCCTCTTTGCTGAAAAATATCTCTCGTGTGCCTCCACTCTGATAAATGTAGAATAATTTACTATCAAAAGAATGTATACAGGCTGCTTCTGAAGTACATTTACAAAATCAAACCAACTGTACCTAACAAATGTTGCGGTCTTAATTGGAGTAATTTTCTATTTTCTTACAAATGAAAATACTGACAGAATAAAATACATGGAAACATGGATCTTATGGCGGAAGGAAGTAAATGTAAAATAATGTGACATAAAAAATTGTAACCTGCATAATATGTTGTTCTGATACTTATAATGTTCATAATAATTCATTGTGTTAAGTCACATGTTTCCTCACGATCAATAATGATTTCTCCACCGGCTGCTCTTGGAAGTACGCTTGGTCAACAGATTAACAAATAAGAAGACAAGAAGCCATTAAACAATGACTTCGGTGTTATTTTTGACCACAGATTGATCATGTAATACTTCGGTCTTTGGCTATTAAGTTTCACTGTCCTACAAACGTCTTTCATTTTCACTCACGGTCTCAAGTTTTGTTATGGAATTTTGCAGGTTACTAGAAAGAGAGACCTACGAATTACATTTGTTAATTTCTCCGTTCTTTCGAATGGGTAAATCGACAATAATGCTATGACAGTAATTTTGATCATTCATCTTTCAATTAGATTATTTTTTATATTTATATTTTGGTGACGTTAGATTCTCGTATTTTTCATTTTGAAAAATGTATGTATTATTCTGAAATACATAAAAATGATAAAAAATAGCTATTCATAAATATCGTTTAAGAAAACATTTATGTTCGTTCATATTTCAATTCGAAATATGACTCAACCTGTTTTTCTGTAAATAGAGATACAACTGGAGGGCCACCCAAACATTCTAAAGACGATTTCATAGCGTAACTTTTAGTCTGAGTTAAAGAGGCTTTGAGTTATTATTAGCTTGCGTTTCTGTGTCAGTAAGCAATTCACAATTGTTAATCATAACGCCACTTTTATAGTATTATTTTGATTGTCTTCAACAGACTCTTATTATTATTATTTACACAACAGCTAGTTTTTTCTTTCAGATTACAAGTTACAAACATTATCAATAATTATATGCAATTCTAAATACAAATATATGACAATAACCCTTGTATTTTCACAAATAATTTTTTAGAAAGTAGTAAGATATTCGTTATTACATTTTTTTTTGAACGGTGAACACTGATCGAAATCCAGTTTTCAGCTGTTGATGTTCGATTATAATTAGTTCATTATAACCGAACTTCTTTACATCCAGGGGTCGGGATAAAATAGTTTAAATGTATTTAGTATTAAAACTTAATATTAATGTAATAGGAGGGAAGTGATGCCTATGAGACTAAATGCACTTTTATCACAAAAATGGTCCCTCTGCATTTTCTTTATAAATATATGCCTAAAGGATAAATTCTGGGAATACTTCTATAGTTTTATGTTACTGCAGGCAAATCTTATGAATTCAAATATTGCATGCATGAAGGCCTGAATTCGAAGACTTTTTGTTGTTTGTAGGAGAAAATGTATTTATATGAATGCGTTCTGAGAATTGAGTTTTTCTCGTTTATTAATAACTTTTATTATCCTGGGCATCAAATAATTAAAAGGTGCTTACTAAGACATTTTCTTACTGATGCTCTGGAAATTTCGTTGATCCAATCAGTCTATTAATTCTGCATATAAATTTAGAAAAGATAAAAGGTAAATTATCCTTTGTTTTTACATTTCTGTATTAAAAAAATTTCATTTAAACTAAGCAAAACTGGGAGCGAAAGACACAATTATTATTGGAGAGAATTACAAGGCTTCATGTTGATTTAACATTTCTCAAAACACAATTTGGGCGTCCTGAATTTTACGTGAAAAGGAAATTAATGAATTGAGCCGTCCATCCGAGAACCCTGGACCCTTGGATTTCATCAATGCGGTAACTGGATGGACAGCTCAAGGTTAGGCTAGCCCATGTCAATCGCCATTGTGGGCTATTATGGCGACTATAATAGTTAAAAAGAACTGTGGGTGGAGATGGTGCGCATAAATTCGACCAGAATCGGATTTTTAAGCGCTCCATCCTATTTGATTTGGAAGTGTCGATCTCTTGGGGCAAGCTCGCAGGATGTCTAAAACCGCATTATACAACTGGGTGCACTTTTTCGAGGCGATCGTAGCAAGCGTGGCGGTCAGTCGTGTATACAATTTATTCGGGAGAAGAATGGAGGATGGAGATGTAAATGGAGGTAATTAAAAGTGGCAGAAGTCGGAGCTGTTTCAGCGCCATCACGGCGGAAGGTGATACTTTAATTGAATAACAGAGGAAAAGGGCATGGAACAGGGCATGATCGATGGGCTGTGAGGGACAAGTATGCAGTGGTCAATGGACAGGGCATAGCAGGCGTGGAAGGATTAGCGCGTTTTGCAGAGAAGAGAGGCAACGACGCAATCATCTGAAGTGGGTTGTACGCTCTGATTTATAACGGCAACTCCGTGGAATTGAAAGAGCGCACACGGGACTAAACAAAGATAAATTACTATTTGAACAGTCTGGAGGACTCTAATCGAATATTCGCGTATTATGATGGTCCTCGCCACAATTGCGGCGGCTTAACCTCTCCAACGTGCAAATTCCCAAATTTTCAAATTTTCTCGATCAACACGTCTCCTCTAAACACAAAATACTCAAACCCTTATCATACCTTATTAAATATCCTCAAACTAAGTTAGTGGAACTATATCCATCACTAACCCTTCTTAATCGCTAATTTACGCAAACTTCAAATTACACATGAGGTTAGATTAGGGTGTAATTCAAAATCCGATACAATCCGGTTGAAATTTTTCAGCCAAGACTTCTATGGATTAGTTTTAATTCCACACTAATAACAATTAATCACTTTGTTAGTACTCTTAAATGAAATTGTCTAAACCTCCAAATCCTTAAAACACACTGACTTGTACTAACTTTTAATTCAGTCATTTCTCACTGTCATACATTTCTCAGCCCTTTCACAATAAACTATCCTCCGAGATTTATAATTAAGATAACTCAAACGCCATTTTGCTCTAGTTTTCTGTTATCATCGAAAAAACCTGTGAAGTTTTAACCTATTGAGTATTGACACAACTGATCAACACAAAACTAACTAGGAGGTGGGGACCTAACTCAGAACTCGTAAATGTCATTAAATGTTATAAATTCTATTTATCGCCTTCCAGGTCGTTTTTGGTCAATAACCACACCACTTGGGTACCCGTTAATGTGCAATCTGAAAAATGGTACCTTTATCACTTCAAACAAATGTATCTATAACTCTTACTTTCTATAAAAATCTATAAGGAATGGCTATAATTTACCTTTAACTTTTTTGGGATCGTGTTTCCGAGATACGTATCCAAGCTAGGAAGTAAAACTTCCTATTTCCAAGCACTTGACTCGAGTACGTGTTATATATCGCTATTCGACCAGTTCACATGTTTCTTGCCCTTTCTTGGTACAATGTTCCTATTTCTGTGTGCTAATTCCACTATATTTACTACTTTTGTGCTTGAATTTTTAGTTAGCAAGAATTCTTTTGTCGTTTACCCCCTCCACATCTGAGGCACCTCCTATTTAAACTCCTCCCTCTCTCTTTCTTTCTTCTTATCTCTCGTTATATATTTCTCCCGACTGAATGCATTCGGTAGATTTTGTAATAAAATGACGGTTTTCATGTCGATAGCCACTTATCACGGCATGTTAAATCGATAATGTGGAATTTTTCTGCGAATGTCTTTAAAGTAATTATAACTGGAGCTGAGCTCACTTTACGGAAAAGCACCGTAATTATTAAAAGGAAACATTCCTTTGTGTGCGGTCTTGTCTTTCATTAAAATGCTTTTTTGTGGATTCACGTAATAAGATTTTGTCGTACTCTTCGCCATTAAAATGAAAACGTTGTAATTGAAAATAATCGTTTTCGTTAAACTAGTTCCTCCCATGTTGAATTTCTACTGCGAAATGGATTATTACAAGTTCATAAATCATGTCTGTAGATTCTTTAAGCGATTAAGCGTTATACGTCAACACGCACATTCAACTTTTATCAGATTGTGTAATTCAAGGTGTCTGCAAAGATTTTCTCAAATATCTGTTTTCATTCATCAAGTGGCGGTGTATTGAAGTAATAAGTTTATCATGCGCGGCAACGAAAGTTTCTTGTAAGTTTTGATTGAAACAGTAACGAAGGAAACTACACGAAAGATTAATGAGTTTTGAATAATTGAGACAGCACATAACAATTAACTCATACACTGAAACAGGTCGACACGTACCCAGTTGACATTTTTGCTAAATAAAGCGATCATCACCAGTTTTATACTAAATATAAGAAATCAAATGTTCCTTGGCACTGTGCCAACCAGATGCTCTCTCTAGATCAAATATTTACTTCAAGACAATTAGTTAAGGAACAGAACGAAAAACGGATTTCTGTTTTTGTTGAGGATGCTGAAAAACTTTATAGTTCTCTGGATCCAACACCTTTATTATTTATAATTAACCCAAAGTGGGAGTACTTGTTGACATAAACTTAAATGAAAAACGCCGAGATATATAGTGACGCAAAATAAATGTTTTCTACTGACTCCCCGGAAAATGTATTTCAACTGTTCTCATTAGGATCGCGTAAAAATGTGGCGAACGTTAAAACTAATCGTGTGTATATTAAAAATTAGGGCTACTAAATTGTTGGGAAATCGTTTAGGATAAACCTTCAAATCGATCCAAAGGGTACATCCACTGGACCCCAAATAAAAGCTTCTTCATCTAAACAATTCACTGTAATCTTACAGCAAACGCTTTTGTTCTAACAATCACGTTATTCACGCGATGGCCCCCTCGACTGAACCTACAAAAGCACCAAGTTCACTAAACCAAACAACTAATTAGGCGCGATCGAAAGGAGATAAAAATTCATTCAAATCTGGTGCGGTCATTTGATTTCATCCAACCTGCTTTCTATTAATCCTGCGAACTTGATTTCGATCTCAGTGGGTGTTCAAGGGTCGGGTTTTAATTAATGTTCTGTTTTGAAAATGTATTTGTAGTGCGTCTGATATTTGCTTTACAAAATGGAAATTATGTGACGGATGTGTGCTGATTTACAGTTGCAGTGTTAATTATACATTTTTTTGACACGATATTGGAAAGTGTATGCACGCATCAATTATGACACGACATGTATTTCCTTGGGAACATATTTGCTGCGTGTTATGTTCTGTAACCTGCCTATCAGGTATGTGATGTCAGTAATTGGTTATATTTCGCCCCAATAAATATTCAAACAAGGAAACAAGATCATCATTAGTACGTAGCTTCGCAATAACGGTTTCGATATTGAACGACTTTTAAATTTATAATCAATGTTTAATTAAAACGAACTTGACCTTTAATTCAGCGTTTCATTAGTACTTGCCAGTAAGTCTATTAAGCTGAATTACAAGTGTTAATAATGTAATATTGGTTATTTGTGAATTAGAATTAATGGTACCTGAAATCGTTTCTGTTTCAATTGTCGGATGTTTTAGAGGTTGAAATTTCATTAAAGCTCTGACATGGCTGAAATGAGTGGGTCATGAGCATCATGTAGGGAAGTTAATGACGCGAACATTTTGTATGGATCATGATACCGCATGACCAAACAAGCCTGTATAGTCAGATTTGCGAATTTCTCCATTCAAATTAATTAATGAGCACTCCGTGCAATTGCATTTTTTTTACGCCATTTCCCGTAAAAAGTTCAAACGTACGAATGTAAGTTGCATTCCCAAATAAATTCCCCTTTTTATTCCAAAAAGTCAGTTTAATTAAACTGTCATTCAGGAAAAGTTAAACACATTTTTCACTAACATGTACAACGTCAAGGAACGAAAACGACATTAATCTAATATAACGCCAAGCATTTCAAAATGACCAAACTTTTTTCTTACGTTTTCCACAAGCAGGTTCGACATGTTCCGCTATTGTTTTAAATTATTCATTTTTTCAAACTTTCATGTTTCCTTTACAATTTCTCAGTCTTTTACTTATTCCCAATTTTCTCCCATCTATTTCTTTTTCCGCCAACAGTCGCTTCCCCATTCTGTTTGTTTGGTCGATCGTTTTGAATTTACATATCGAAACGGTTGGATAAAATATTTCTCACTCACATTTAAGTACCTATCTTTCCTTATTGTCTCAACACCATATATTCAACGGAGCTCTCAGCTCTCTTGTATTTTTTATATCAGTATGTGTCCTGCATCCAATCTCTTTTACATTCAATATATTTTTTGTCGAACATTCCCATTATAATTTAAAACAAAAACAGTCAAACACATTCAAACACTTTACTTACAGATTCTTTTGGCCCAGTGAGGATTACTTCCTATCTGCTGAAGAGAAAGTAAATGTTGACTGCGGATCCAGTTTTTAAATTTATTCATCCCAAGATTGCTGTCATTTTTCATTGTCGGTTAGTTTTTAAGCCAAGGTGGGTTACACTGTCTCGTAACTTTGTTAAACTAATATATCGAATTATGTACATCGTCAAACTTGGAAGGAAATGATCACATCTATCACCACCCCTTTCCTCGATGAATAAATTACTGTTTCCAATTCGGCTCGATGAAAGCGAATATTCAACAAAAGTAGAAATGTTTTTAGAGGACGAGTTTTCGAAATTATTTCTACAAATAATATCGTTCGAAATTTACGTCTGGCAAAAACGAAAATCTGTACTTTTTTCATTTTGGTATTTAACAAAACGTCTATGTTTAACACGAAAATGGGGTTAGAAATAATGGTATAACTTATTTTTTTGATTACTTTTTCTTTGTTATTATTTATTTTTGCGTGTTCTATAGCAGCGAAGGGAGATGTGATTGGAAAAATTTCAAATGTATTATTTTCTATCTGATGACATTACGTAACTCCACGTGACCGGAAATTATTTCTGCAAAAAATATCAGAAAAGTTATTTTATTTGAGTGGTTTTCTTTCATTCCCATTCAGAAATAAATCAAATAAAATATACGATGCAACTATTGGTTGGACTGGGTAGCAGAAAAATATGCATGGCTTATTTATTGTAATTATATGTATATATGCAGAAATTTATTTCAATGAATAGTTGAGTTGGGTTGAGTTTGGCTTATCACTCCTTCGTTAGGTGCATGTGGGTGAAGAGTTAATTATAGTTTTGTTAGCTTTATGTTTACATGACAAAAGCAAGGAGTTAACGATGTTTGTCATGGATATCGGAAAGGACGTAACAGTGTGATGAAGCTTCTTTTAAATGGAGTCACGACAAATTTGATCAAAGTTTTTGGTCTGAAATCTAGTTTCAGGTTTCTAAAAACTGGCACATAAACACTTTACATTTGATTCCGCATCTCTACCTTCTCGATAAATGTACACTATTTGAATAATATATTAGAAATCTTCGCATGACATTCCCTTGAGGAGCTTTTATCCTTCATGATGCGAAACAAGTCAAACGTCACAATGAACAGTGCATTTCTTTTTATCTCACAAACTGTTTTTCAGGTTTTATCCAGCTTGTGTATTTTTTTCGGAAAAAAGCAATTGTAAGCAAAATGAATTATGTGAATTCTGAACAGCGTTAGTTGCCAGTTGTAAACGATTTAGCGAACCTTGACCATGTCCGTTCATGTTTAATTTTCTGACATTGTACAGAAACCGTAGCTAATGTAATTAATCCTGTCGGGGTTGATAGGTAGAGAGATTTAAAGCTCTGAGAATTTAGCCTTATGTTTACAGTCCGAACAAACACATCAAGAAAGATGATTTATGAAGCTCAGTCGTTCACTCCAAATTCAGACTGCCATACTTAAAACTCCAGAAATATCCTTATTATCCAACAGGAAACTCCCCAACCATATCACTGAGCTAACTCGACTACCTTTGATGACTCGAGAAAATGTCTGTTACTTTTAGACTTACCGTTCATTCTATTTTAACAAGCTGTCAAATTGTCGTTCTGTTTTCTGAACGGCACACACCATTAACGTAAGACACGAGCTAATACCTACAAATCCAAATGCGCAAAGCAATTTCCTATAACATATTACACAGTTTTGAACACTTCGGATTTCTTTAAAAGTAACGATGGCAGCCGCTTTATTACACTTGTTTCAAAGTATCTGCAGGTTCGCTCTAAAATGTGTCACCTTCAAATTTCCTTCTACGTAAGCAAAACAAAATTCTCGTAACAGAAATTTCAAGCATTACAATAACACCAATCCTCGTTAGTATCTATCAAATTTCATCCAAATCCATTATTTTCCGATTTTAATGAATCTTGGTATATCATACACTTCTTTCGTGTGAAAACTGAAATTGTACGTGGTTTTATTTTTATTTTTTTTATTCTCACATCACAGCATCATTTAAACCTTAAATTTTCATTAGCCTCTATATGTATGTACATACACGCAAATGTGTACCATTCATAATTAATACAATTTTTTTCGGTTAAATAAGGTCATCAACTTCATTTTCCGTAGTTAGTTTAGAGTCAAATTTATGTTGCTAATTGTCCGTTATATTACTCCGTAAAATGAATGCAAATTTTTAGCATTTTTTATAATGAAATCTAAACTTAAATTCGAAAAATTGAAAGAAACAAATTCAAGTAAAATGATTGAAAATGGAAATTTTTAAAACTCTGTCTAAACCTATTGTTTGGAAAGGTGTTCATGCAATTTTTGATATATACAATACAAACCTCTGGTAATCCGAAGTAATTGGGACCGCGCTTAATTCGGACGGCAGGCTTTTCGGATTAAACGGGTCAGATTTATTGAAGAATTGCGCCACTAAAAATGATAAATTATCATACCGCTGTTACCATATATCCGCATAGATGTGTCTAGAATTATTATCTCAGACAATTTTGAGTGAATTGACACACACAGAGAATACTCTCCTTATTCACTGAAAAACAATTAACAATTAAGAAGCCTGGATCTTTGATCTTTGGTGAATCTTTGAAATGTCCTGTCAATTTTTAGCACACTCGCATTATCTATTACCCACTTTCATCCGAAAAAAAGTAGACTTTCCTGTTTTCAGTCTGTATACCAATTTTTATCAAAATTGGTCTAAGGAATCAAAAGTTGTACCGTTCCGAAAATAAGTCTAGAGTAAAAAAGCTATGAAATATTAAATTACATGTATTCAATTACTTTCCTACTTACGTTATTAAAACCTGTTTTTTAAGTAATGTTCATTTACCATTTTGTTCAATTAATAATTCAAAGAATATTTCTTTTTTAGGTATAACCTATAAACCAATATGACAATGGTGTTATAAGTATGTTAGGAACGGCAAAAACACCATTTGTTTTTACAGCTGCATTCGACTACAGACATTTGTAATTACCTTATACAAGGGTTTCATGATAAATTAAGAATTCACATTAACTACATTATTACGTTAAAATCTAGCCAAGTCTTTTATTTAAATCTTTTTCTAATTCCAGGTTTATTTTCTAAAGATAAGTTATATTTACTCTTTAACCGGAAAGTAAGTGAAAATGAACACAATTAGAAGCAAGTTTAATATTTCGTGGAATCGGATTTCTTTATTAA